>PVKS010005611.1:0-83961 GCA_004027875.1 Aplodontia rufa | reverse complement strand
ACTAGCTGAGGGTTTAGCATATATAGCCTTGACTAAGTTCAAAAATGGTCCTTTGAACCCCATCCTTTCTAGAGTTTTGAGCATAAAAGGGTGCTGGATTTTATCAAAGGCCTTTTCTGCATCCAATGAGATGATCATATGGTTCTTGTCCTTGATTCTGTTTAAGTGGTGGATTACGTTAATTGTTTTGCGTATGTTGAACCAGCCCTGCATTCCAGGGATAAATCTGCCCTGTTCTTTTAATAATAGAATATATAAGCATATTTCTGAAACTCCAAGTTACTATTTTCAAGGTTTTTCACAGTGGGTTTCATCATCAGATATCATTTTCTAAAACTTCTCTACTCCAGCTAGCTTCCCACACACTTTGGATTGTGGGGATTATTAAAAATTTAAGCAATGGGAAAACATATTTAAAACACAATATTTTAAGAACCTCTCCCCACATCTTCCTTCTTCCTATCAAGGAAAAGCTGCCATTATTAGTCAAAATATACCAAGTTCTTACATTTGGATGGATTCATATGCTATTTAGTTCATCCTAGGTATAAATCTTCTCTGAGAGTTGTTTGATCCTCCTTTTCTTGAACACCTTCAGTATCTGAAATCTCTAGAAGCTGCTTTCTCTTTCATGGACAGCTCCACTACAATGCTTCCTTGATTTATCTCCCTTTAGAACCTTTCTCACTGATTTCAGATCTCTCATTATTCTCAAGTCAAACTTTAGCCATAAGCATGCCATAGAAAATGCATGCTTCCAGGGGCTGGAGCTGTGGTTCTACGTTCGCACTACTTGCCTCGCATGAGTAGTACGCGAGTTCGAACCCCAGTACCACGTACACGATAAAGAGTTGGAGAAATGAGGCTCATGTGAAGAACTAAGTAAAAATTGCTTCTCTTTTTCTTTCTCTCTCACTCACTGTCCACTCTTTCTACAGAAAAAGGAAAGAAAAAAAAAGGGAAAATATATGCTTCTGAAAAGCTGAGTGCTTCATTTATTTGAGGGTTGGCACCTAGTTTTCTTTTCTGCACTGGCCCAAGCTTTGCTCTTTTACATATCTCTGCTTCCCTCCATGTTTATCAGGATGAAATGCTTTCTAATGATTTTTTAATACTTTCTCTGAACTCATTTCAAATACATACTCATCCTCCAAGAATCAGCTGAATTATTCCACATCTCTGACACGTTTCCTCATTAGTCATGCAAGTTTCCTTCTGTTTCATTCCTCTCCTGAAACACAGAAATCTATCTCATTTGCCTATGAACATGCAAAAGTTTTATGACACAATGACTGTTTATGTGAATAAAACAAAATATCCAGATATCCACTCAGAGGTCTAAGTTAAAATTGGACAGAGATACTTTTGTGCTTAAGCCAACTCGTGCTATTACTTTAACACCCTTAGTTTAGCAATTCCTGCCAGTTGTGGTTCTGTGTAGGAACATAGTAAAAAGGAAACATAACTGATTTAAAATATTGTTCTGATTTTTAAGTTGGTAGTTTTTTAAAAATTATGAGATGGAACCAGTGCCATAACTACCACAGGGTCAAGCATTAAAAAATGCTCCTTTTTTGTTTTATGATACCGATGTTCTGCACTGATTGTTTTATGTTAAACCATGTATTTACAGCTGGGGGCACAGCACCTAGAACATAATAAAGTTACATAAATGTAGTAACTCTCAAGGAATTATTTTACTGGGGTTGATGGCTCATGACTGTAATCTCAACAACTCAGCAACTCAGGAAGTTGAGATAGGATGATCACACATTTGATGCCAGCTAGAGAATCCTAAGAGGACCCTGTCTCAAAATCAGAAAGATAAAAATAATTGGGTTCTGGCTCGGTGGGACGATATTCTGGGAGTGATTCTGGAATATTACAAAAAGAAAGAAAGAGAGGGAGAAAGAGAGAGAGGAAGAGAGAGTAAGGGAGAGGGGGAGGAAAGTAAAACTCTAGGTGCAAATCTGTTTCTCTTTTCTGTACATCAAAATGGATTTCTCCCATTCTGAGGTTGAGGCAAGGTGCTAACTGATTCTTCCTGTTAATAATTCTTCGGGTCTCTATAATAAATAAAATAATATGCCCTTACTTCATGTCACACAATAATCAAAAAGGGCAGGAAAATTCTTGTTACAGGCAAATTCAAGTTATCTCAAGACTTTGTATCCTTTAGAGCTGGATCTTAAGTTACCAGCATCCTATCCTGTCTTACATTCCTCCGACTCTTTATTGTGTACGTGGTGCTGGGGTTCTGGTATTTGCTACATAAGATGAACAAAGACTAAAACCTTTGTTCCTACCTTCCAAAAATATGTACTTACTCAAAAGAGTTGTGATTAATTTCTAATTGAACTTTATTTTTTCTGGGTTACAGAGTGTTCCAGGAGCCTCCATGTGTAGCCTGACAGTCCCTTTGCTCTGTACAGAATTTATATCATATTTGGCATTTTACTTTCTTATTTTGTTCTCATATTTTTAAATGTCTTCAACTCACACAGGACCCCTTACTCAAGCCCTCTGCCTGTGCTTGGTATTATTTCTCTTTTCATCTATCCCTCATTTCTGTTGCCTATTTAAATTCAACATTTCATTTTTCATGTTTGCTAATATCAGGCTTTGGGGGAATTTTTAAAGACCTTCTTTATTTTTGGTCAGATTTCATTGTTAAGACCTCTTCTTAAAATATATTTCCCCTTCAGAACACTATCTCTGTGTGTAATCAATTTTTAAATAAATTTGCATAATAATTTAATAGCATTTTTTTCCATCTAGATTCTAAATTCCTTGAGTACAAAGTCCATGTCTGTCCCTTGACTATTATGACTCCATTGCCTATGAGGGTTGATAAGACAGGCTTAATAACCATGTGTCAAATGCAGAAAGCAAACAAAAATTTTTCCAGCTCCTTGCTCACATGGCCCCATAGGAGATTTGCAAGAAGATTGTGTTGTTCATACACTTTTACGTTCCATGCTTAACCCCTCTTTAAAAGGAACTCTATTGAGCAGTGCTTAATCAAACCACTTATTTAAATGTTCATAATGAAAATATATTTCTAGTTATTTAGCAATTTGTCTAAGAGGATTTGAGACAGACATTTAATCCAAATTTTAGAAATTTTGGAAATCATTCTTGCTCAGTGTTTCTTCAGGGGTTTGCCTACTTAACCTATTTTGCCAGGTGGTGTAATACTCAGTCTTTCCACTCTCAAGTTTTTATTTCTTCTCTCTTAAAACCACTAAGTCCAGGGTTGAAGGGTTTGCTCAGTGGTAGAGAGCTTGCCTGGCTTGTGGAAGGTCCCAGATTCAATCCCCATCACTGCCTGTACATAAAGGAAAAATAAAAACAAGATGAAAGATTTTTTTAAAAACCCTCTCATTTTTAACAAAGATAATACAGTGTTTCTCTATAGGTTTCATGACACTTCTCCTAATATGATAACTTTTAGCAAGCAGATTCTTGTGGCTTATTCAAGACAGCAAATTGGAAGAAGGCTGCATTTCTAGTTGCTCAGGATTCAAGCAAAAAAAGTACTGCTTCTCAGCAGGTGAGTGATAGAGAGAAATCACTGAAATTCAATATTGGAAAGTCAGTGTCTCTAAGAAACTTGGAATTGTGGTTGCAGTGAATAAAGATCAAGAAGCAAGGCATGGTGGCCCATGCCTGTAATCTCAGTGGCTCAGAAGGCTTTGATAGGAGGATCAGAAGTTCAAAGTCAGCCTCAGAATCTTAGCAAAGCTCTAAGGAACTTGGTGAGACCCTGTCTCAAAATTAAAAAAAAACAAAAACAAAAACAAAAAAACAAAAAACTGGGTATGTAATTTAGTGGCTCTGCACCTCTGGGTTCAATTCCTGGTACAGTTAATTAATTAATTAATTTAAAATATCAATCAAAACCAAGAAAGAGTACATTGGAGCTGAGCCAGTTACGCTAGCAGCAGCACTAATTCACTGCAGAGGTGAGAGAGAACATAAGCAGTGACAAACAAAATGGAAAAATGGAAAACTTGGCATCGAGAAGTCTGTAAAGCAGGACAACAGCCTGGACTTAGCTGACCCAGAGGCTGTACAGGAGCTCGTGTTTGAAGCATGCCATGTGCTTCTCAACTGGCAAATGAAGAGCTGAGGCAGGCAGGAGTCACCTTGAGGAGGCTGTGCTATAGCTGCTGCTGGAGATCACTCTTCCTGGAAGCTTGGGGAGCAACACGAAAGAAGGAAGGGTTTGGAAATATCCAGTCCTTGTGTGTTTCCCTCTCCCATCATCCAGGAAGAAGAAAAAGTCAGATGGGTATGCCCGGTAAGCCTCTCTTCCCATCGACAGTTTTGACCACCACAGTAGAGACAATTCTTGCATTCTTCATGAGGAAGTTTTTTTTTTTCCTTTTTGTTTCTTTGGTGTGTGTTCTTGCTTAGCTGATTGGTTCATATATTTTTTATTATTTGTCTCATTTTAAGACTCTTAAAGTTATTTTTCTTTGTCTTTAGAGAATCCTCTAAAGGAGTTTTGATTTTTATTTTTTGCTTCTGTTATTTCTTCTTCTCTCTCTTACCATCAGATTCCTTTATTCTCCCTTTATCTTTTCTGCTACTTACAATTTCCCAACACAATTTTTATTGGTGCCTTATACTTGTACATAATGTTGGGATTTGTTGTTACGTATCCATACATGCACACAAGATAACAATATAATTTTACCAAAATATCCCTCCCAGAACTTCCCCCCTCCCTCAGCTCCTCCTTTCTGTTGTTCCTTTTCTTCTACTGATCTCCTTGATTTTTTTAAGTGTTCTAGTTTTTATCAATTGCAAGAGAATTATTTAGTATTTCAAAGGTGCAAGCTATATTCTATCCCCCCCTTTTCTACTATCCTTTTCCATTTCACCCTTCCTCCCTTCTCCTTTTCCTCTACTACAGTTCCTTTATCTCATCTATTAATTTGTATTGAATGGTTCCTTTTGTAATCTTATCCTTCCCTCCTCTTTTCCTTTATTTGACACTAGCTTTCAAATATGAGAGAAAACATATATATATATATATATATATATATACATATATATACATATATATATGTATATGTATATGTTTCACAATTACTTTTTAAATTTTTTTCTTCTTTATAGCTACCATGGCTACATATCATAAGCATTCTGTATTCACATTTTAAACATCCTTAACTTTCTTTTACCTTCCTATCACATTATCTTTTTCCTTAATGAACTATATATTTACCATCTTTTAGAACTATTTGGTATATAAAACTGTTGACTGCACCATTCATGTGATTGCAGTTTTTAGTACTATGGACAGTATAGTTCAAATGAGCTGTTTACTTTAATACCAGATGTAATTCAAGACTATTTTTTCTTTTGGCAATTGCTGACCCCATCATTCCTATTTTGTGGTAATTAGAGTTGCACCAGGCATTTATTTTCCTGTTATGTATAGTTGCTTCTGTTATTCTTATTGTTTTTTTTCCCCTTTTCTGTGGTTCTGTAAATTTACTGGGATACCACAAGTTCACAGAGTTGAAATTCTGCTGCTGACTTAAACCCAAGAGACAGTGCACCTTGCTCCACACACAAACTGACAATGTGCAAGCACCAGGAATATTTTAATTCTAAATATAGATGAGAGAGAGAGAAAAAAAACATAATAACCAGGTTCCAAGTAAGAATTGCATGACTGGGATCCCTCATATCCCACTCACAGACATATATTCCTACAGCAAAAACAGAATTAACCCAAAGTCTATGGACACCATGCCTAAAAGGGGTCTTTACTTAGATCAGTCTAGAACACTTTGGCAAAAGAAGATTGTGCCTTAAAACATGAGAATGGAAGAAAATCCATCTCAAAACATGCAGATATTTTGAACCTTTCTAAAGTTTAAAATTCACCAGTAACTGATTCCAAAGGTTTATAAGTGAGTGAAATACCAGATAAAGAATTCAAAGAATAATTATAACAATGTTCAATGAATGGATTATTAAGAAAGAATAACAAGACCTAAGCAAATATTATTGGCAGGAGCCTTACCTTACAGGCAAAAACAGTCATAGAGAGAAAAGGATGCAAATTGATAATATGCAAGTGAAGCCCCCAAACAAGGAGGAGTAGCTACTGTCACAACTAGCAAATGCAACATCATGCCAAAATTAATCAAAAGAGGCAAAAGAAGATCACTTCATAATGGTAAAGGGAATGTTCCAATAAGAGAATATAATACTAATAAATATTTATGCCTTAAACATTGCTGAACTTAATTACATCAAATAGACATGACCCAAATTAAAGTCTCAGATAAACCCAGTAGAATAATATTGAGTGATTTCAATATGCCTCTCTCACCCATAGTTAGGTCACCTAGTCCTAAAATCTGTAAAGACTCTCTGAACCTAAAAACAACTTTAACTTAAGTGGGTTTAATAGACATATAGAGAATAATTCATTTACCAGTGGTCCAGAATACTTTATTCTCAGCTACTCATGCAATTTTCTCCAAAATATACCACATTTCAGGCCATAAAGTAATTAATTGAAAATACAAAAGAACAACAAATATAAACAAAATACAATAAACAAAAGAAACTATAAGGTTCCTTGCAATTTATCTGATCGTAATCGAATGAAATTGGAAATCTACATGAAAAAAAACTTAAGAGAAATTATGTAAATAGATGTAAGCTGAACAATAAAATTTTGAGTGATGAATAATAGAAGAAATCAAGGGTGAATTTTAAAGTCTTATACTCAAACAAGAATAATCATACTACATACCAGAATCCCAGGGACACTGAGAGGAATTTTAAGAAAATTACAGCTGTGCTGTGAATGTCCACACAATACCTGATTTCATATTATATTCCAGAGTTATATGGTACAGAATTGAAGACACAGAGAAAAAACCCCACACAGATACAGTCATCTGATCCTTGACAAAGTTGCCCAAACCATACATTGGAGAGCTGACAGTCTTTTTAACAATGGTGCTGGGAACACTAGTTATCAATATGTAGAAGAATGAAACTACATCCCTCTCTCATCCTGCACAAAAGTCAAATCTAAGTGGATCAAAGATGTAAGAATTAGACCGGAACACCATGGCATTCTGGAGGAGAGAACATTGTTCCTGCTTCCAGCCTCAAGTGGTACAGGCAGCTGCCATTTTGAGTACACAGGCAAGGCAGGTGGAACTTGGTATCAGACACTCATTACCTAGGATTGCAGGGCAAATTCAGTAAGAACTGTGTGGAGAGGCTGGAGCCAGTGTAGTCTGCGGGACAGTTTACCTGAGGTAATTGGATAGAGGAGTGAAGCAGCTGCCTGAGGGCAAACCTCATCCCTACCCCTCCTAACCAGCACACTGCCAGACTCTGGGAAAACAGTTCAAGGCAATTTGTTAGACTTTATCCATGATCAGCAGGGCTGCTTCAAATCCATATACCAGATTTGAGGTTTTCTTTTCTCTTTTAATATGTGTGTGTTTATGCATGGTAAAATGTTGCTGTGGACCTGTTTCTATTTTCTACTTATTTTTTATCTTTTTCTTGAACACTTGCTTTACTATAAATATTAGTACTCACTACACCATCTGAGGTCAGGGCAACAAAGTCTACTAGTGGTCCACTTCTCTGTTACCCACATCTTCCCTACTCTCTAGCAATAGCCACTCTATCCTTCTAACACTCAACCTTCTCCCAATATCATTCCCCCAACCTCTCCCTCTTTCTTTCTCTCCTTTTTTTCTTTCCTTTTTTTTTAAATTTGGTTTGTTCTCTGATTTTTATTTTTATTTTTTAGTAATTTGGAATAATCTTAATGTAACTAAACATATTGTTTATTCATCCATATTGAGGGCCTGAATGGAAATCTGATGTGATTGCAATTTTAATAACGCTTTGTTACTTTTAATCCAGTTATAGTCTGACGGTTAGTGTTGTAACCAAAGCTTGTTTTTAGTCCTACCATTTGGTTGATAGGTACTAATTAGCATGATATCAATCTTAAAAGGAACAAAGTAACACATTTAACACTGTTTATTGTACCCATTGGCTGCTCACATTGTCTCTTACACCTTATCTTGTGAGGTATTAGACATGGCAAAGGTGAATAATTAACCATAGACGGGAAAGACTGTTAGTCTCAACTTCTCAATTGCAACCAGCATTAGTTACTGAAAAGATAAAAACCCCACAACTCAACAACTCCAAGCTAATATAACATACAAGGGCTCATAGGCCCACTCTTCAGACCTGAAAAGGAAGAAAAAAAGAAGCAATTCTCCCACTCAAATGAACAACTCCCCAGCCAAGGAGTCCTCAGAAAGAGTCCTGGATTAAAACCTAGAAAAAGATAAACAATCTAATTCTTAAAACAAAGCATTAAAAGAAGACTTAAGAAATAAGAGTGCAATTGCATGAGCTGAGACCACTTTGATAAAGAGATAGTCATTTTGAAAAGAGACATAGCAGAGCTCTTAGAACTGAAAACATGGAAAACGAAATTAAAAACACAATTGAAGTTATTAATATCAGAGTAAATTCAGTAGAAAATTGAACTTCAGCTCCTGAAGTTCAAACATCAGACAACAAGGAGGATAGACCAGAAATGAAACTTACTGAGCATGATCAGAACTACCAAAAAGTTTGGGACGAGATGACAAGAAATAACGTGAGGGTCATAGGGATAGGGGAGAACATAAAACAAAAAATGAATGACACAAAGAATCTTCTCAATAAGGTAGCCAAAGAAAATTTCCCCCATATCAGAATTGATCCAGAAACTTAAATTCAAAACACTTATAGGACACCAAATAGACTCAACCAAATGAGAAATTCCCTGAGACACATCATATACAAAATGAATAACAGAGAAACCAAGGAAAGAATTTTGAAAGCCGTAAAAGAGAAACACCAAATCACATTCAGAGGCAGACCAATAAGAATTACTGTGGGTTTTTCAGATCAGACAATAAAGGACAGGAGAGCATGGAATGACATTTTTCAAATACTGAAAGAATATTTTTGAGCCAAAGATACTAAGCCCTGCAAAACTCAGCTTTAAGGTGTGATGGGGAAATACAATACTTAAACGATAAGTTCAAATTAGCAAGATACATGAACACAACAAAACCAGATTTGCAGAGAATACTCAAAGACTTACTTCATACAGAGGAACAATCAAACAACTTCCAAAGTGCATATTTTCAGAATAGTCCATCTCAAATCAGTTGAGTTTAACTTCTCAGCAGCACATGGATCCTTCTCCAAAGTAGATCATATTCTAGTCTACAAAGGAAATCTTAGCAAATATAAAAAAAAAGTTGATATAATCCCATTTATCCTGCCAGACCACAATGGTACAATCTTAGCAATTAGCAGTAAGAACAATAGAATGTACATAAATACTTGGAGATGGAATAATATCCTCATAAATGAAGAATGGATCAATTATGAAATGAGAACATAAATCAAATTCTTAGAAATGAATGAGGATGACACAATATATCAAAATGTATGGGACAGTATGAAAGCATTCTTAAGAGGTAAATTTATAGCACTGAGTGCCTTCATCAAAAGTAAGGAGAGAGACCAAATTAATAAACTTATACTCCAACTCAAATCCCTACAAAAAAAAGAAAAATCCCAAATCCAATAGAAGGCAGGAAATAACAAAGATCAGAGATGAAATCAATGAAATTGAAAACAAAACAAAAACAATAAAAAGAATCAACAAAGAGGTGGTTCCTTGAAAAATTAAATAAAATCAATAGACCCCTACCCAACCTCACCAAAAGGAAGAATGAAGTGAAGCAAATCAGCAAAATCAAAGACGAAAATGGAGACATCACCACTGACTCAAACAAAATTCAGAGGATTATCAGGACTTATTTTGAAAATCTGTACTCTTCCAAGTTTGATAATCTGGAAGACATGGACAAATGCCTAGCCATATATGACACTCAAAAATTAACACAGGGGGTGAATGAAAGTGTAAATAACCAATCTCAGGTAGTGAAATTGAAACAGCATTCGAAGGACTTCCAAAAAAGAAGAGCCCAGGACCTGATAGATTCTCTACATAGTTCTACCTGATCTTTACAGAAGAATTAACACTTCTATTTAATAAGTTATTCCAAGAAATTTAAAAGGATGGAACCCTTCCAAATACTTTTTATAAAGTAAATATAACCCTGATTTGAAAACCCAAAAAAGCCACATCAAGAAAAGAAAACTACAGACCAATTTCCCTAATGAACATAGATGCAAAAATCCTTAATACTCCAGCAAATTACATCCAAAACACATAAAATATATATTTTTTTAATTCAGAAAAATGGCAGGTTACAAGATGAACACTCATAAATCAATAGCTTTCCTATATTCCAGCAGTGATTCTTCCAGAGAAGAACTCTAGAAATCTGTTTCATTCACAATAATCTCAAAAAATATAAAATACTTAGGCATTAATCTAACAAAGAACATAAAGGACCTCTACAATGAAAATTATCAAACACTAAAAAAAGAATTTGAAGAAGATCTGAGAAGATGGAAAAACATTCCATATTCTTCATTAGGCAGAATCAATATAATCAAAATGGCCATTCTATTGAAAGCTCTGTATAGATTCAAAGCATTCCCCATCAATCTACCAATGACATTCTTCATGTATACAGAAAAAGCAATACTCAAATTCATTTGGAATAACAGGAAATCCAGAATATCCAAAACATTACTAAGGAAGAAAGAGGAAGCCAGAGGTATCACAATACCTCACTTGAAATTATAGTATAGTCCTTTAATAACAAAAACAGCATGGTATGGTATCAAAACAGACAAAAACCAATGGAACAGAATAGAAGATATGGGGACAAATCTGCAAGTCTTTATCCATCTGAGTTTTTTGACAAAGAGGACAAAAATATAATGCTGAGGAAAGACAGACTATTTAACAAATGGTGCTGGATGAACTGGACAGCCACATGGAGACATCTAAAATCAGATCCATATCTCTCACCTGGCACAAAAATCAAATAAAAATGAATGCAAGAATTAGGAATCAAGCCAGCAGCTATACAATTGCTTGAAGAAAAAAATAGGATCATCACTCCACAACATTGGTCTAGGCACTTCCTTCCTCCACAAGATTCCCATAGCTCAAGAATTAAAGCCAAGAATCAATGAGTGGAATGCCATCAAACTGAAAAGCTTCTGTTCAGCTAAAGGTTTAGTCAAAAGTATCAGGAAAGAACCTTCAGAATAGGAGAAAATCATTGCATGCTATGCCTCTGACAGGGGATTAATATCCAAAATATATGAAGAACTCAAAAAATTGAATACAAAATCACAAATAATCCAATCAAGAAATGGGCTAGGGAACTAAACAGAAACCTCTCAACAGATGAAGTCCAGAAAGGCAATAAATACATGAGAAAATAGTCTACATCACTAGCAATCAGAGAAATGCAAATCAAAAAGATCACTGAGATTCTACCTCCCTCCAGTCAGATTGGCAAAAATGAAGAATGCAAACAATAACAGATGCTGGAGAGGTTGCATGGAGAAAGGAAGACTAACACACTGCTGGTGGGAATGCATGCTTGTCCAGCCACCCTGGAAAGCAGTGGGAAGACTCCTCAAAACACTAGAGTTGGAACTACCTTATGACCCATATATCCCACTCCTAGGAATTTTCCCAAAAGAGCTAGAAATGGCACACAACAGAGACACAGCTATATCAATGTTTACAGCAGCTCAGTTTACAGTAGCTAAACTATGAAACCAAACTCAATGCCCCTTAATGGATCATTGAATTCATAAATTGTGGTATATATACACAATGGAGTTTTACTCCACTATTAGAACGATATCTTTCCCTTTTCACTATTCCTCTGTTATGTTAGTTTCCATTTATCAGAACATTCAACCATTGTTTCTTTTTCAGACTGACTTATGTTACTTAGCATGATATCCTCCAGTTTTATCCACTTGCCAGCAGTGACAAAACAGCATACTTCCTTATGGCTGAATAACAATCATTGTGTGTATATGCCACAATTTCTTTATCCATTCATCTGTAGCAGGGCACCTTGTTTGATTCCATAGCATAGCTATGATGAATTTTGCTGCTATGAACACTGATGTGGCTGCATCACTGTAGTATGCTGCTTTTAGTTCATTTGGTTATATATCAAAGAGTGGGATAGCTAGGATTAAATGGTGGATCCAAACCCAGTTTTCTGAGGAATCTCTAAACTGCTTTCCATAGTTGTACCAGTTTACAGTCCCACCAACAGTGCAAAAATGTACCATTTTTCCCCAAATCCCTGCCAATATTTTTTGTTCCTATTCTTTATTATTGCCTTTCTAATTGGAGTGAGGTGAAATTACAGTGTAGTTTTCATTTGCATTTCTTTAATTGCTAGAGATGTTGAGCATTTTTTTCTTATTTTTGTTGACTACTTGTATTTATTTGAGAAACATCTGTTTAGTTCGTTGGCCCATTTATTGATTGATTATTCATTTTTGCCTATTCATTTTGTTTTGTTTTTGTTTTGAGTGTGTGTTATGATTTTTTAAGAACTTTATATATCTTGGATGTTAATAGCCTGCCTGAGGTGCAGGAGGCAAAGAATTTTCCCATTCTGTAGATTCTCTCCTCATGTTCTTAATTTCTTTTTCTTATTTTTTTTTCTTTTGTGAAGATGCTTCTCATATTAGATGCCATCCTATTTGTTGATTTTTCATTTTACTTCTTGGCACTTCGAGGGTCTTATTTAGGAAGTCAATTCTTGAGCTGACATGTTGGAGTGTTGGACCTACATTTTCTTCTAGTAGGTACAGAGTTTCTGGTCTGATTCCTAGGTCTTTGTTTCACTTTCAGTTGAGTTTTGTACAGAGACAGAGATTGAGTTTCATTCTACTACATGTGGACTTCCAATTGAAGAAACTGTCTTTTCTCTAACTTATGCTTTTGTCTCCTTTGTTGAATATGAGATAACTGTTGGTATGTGGGTTTGTCTGTGTCTTCAATTCTATTCCACTGATCTTCAAGTCGATTTTGGTGCTAGTATTAAATTGTTTCTGTTACTACAGCTGTTTAGAATAATTTGAAGTCTGGTATTGTGATGTCTCTTGCCTATCTTTTCTTGATAAAGATTACTTTGGCTATTCTGGGTCTCTTATTTTCCAAATGAATTTCATGACTATTTTTTCTAATTCTATGAAGAACATTATTGGAAATTTGATGTGTATTGCATTAACTTGCATAGTGCTTTAGGTAACATGGCCATTTTGATAATATTAATTTACCCCATCCAAGAACATAGATGGTCTTTCCATCTTCTATGATATTTTTCAATTTGTTTCTTCAGTGTTCTCTAGTTTTCATTGTAGAGTTTCTTCACTTCTTTTGTTAGATGAATTCCCAAATATTTTTAAGCCATTGTTAATGCAGTAATTTTCCTAATTTCTTTCTCAGTAAGCTCATTGAAATAAAGGAATGCAATTGATTTCTAAATGTTGATTTTGTATCTGTTACCTGTTGAATTCATTTATGAATTCTAAGAGTCTTTTGTTGGAGCTTTTTGGATCATCTAAATATGCAATCATGCCATCAGCAAATAGAATTTGAGCTCTTCTTTCCCTATTCATTTTCCTTTAATTTCCTTCTCTTGCCTAATTACTCTGACTAGAGTTTCAAGGACTATGTTAAATAGGAGTTGTGAAGGTAGCATTTTTGTCTAGTTCCTGTTTTGAGAGGAGAGATTTTATTTTTTCTCCATTCAGAATCAGGTTGACCTCAGGTTTGTTATAAATGGCATTTACTATGTTTAGGCAAGTTCCTTCTACTCTATTTTTCTAGTGTTTTAAGCATGAATGGATGTTTTACCTTGACAAAGGCTTTTACTGCATCTATTGAAATAATCATGTAATTCTTATTTTTAAGCCTATTTATGTTTTGAGTTATATGTTTTTTACTTCCATATATTGAACCAACCTTACATCCTTGAGGTGAATCCTACTTGGTCATTGTGTACTATCTTTTTAAAATATTTTGTAAGTGGCTTGATAATATTTTATTAAGGATTTTTGCATTTATCTTCATCAATAATATTAGTCTGAAGTTTTCTTGATTTGTTTTTTGTCAGGTTTTGGAATTGGTTTGATACTGGGTTTATAGAAAGAGTTTGGTAGAGCTCCCTCCTTTTTGATTTCATGTAATAATTTGTGGAGGATTGGTATTAGTTCTTCTTTAAAGATCTTGAAGAATTTGTTTGAGAATTCAGACAGTCCTGAGCTTTTCTTTCTTGGAAGATTGTTGATTGGTGCTTCAATTTCAGTACCAGACATTTATCTGTTTAAGTTTTCTATTTCCTCCTGGTTCAATTTGAGTGGTTTGTATTTCTTTAGGAATTTGTCCACATCTTCAAGGTTTTCCAGATTATTAGAGTATAAATTTTCAAAGCTGTTTCTTATGATCCTTTGAATTTCAGAAGTATCCATTTTGATGTTTCCTTTTTGATCCTGGATTTTAATAGTATGAGATATTTCTCTCTTTCTTTAATGTGGCCAATGGTTTATCAATTTTGTTTAGCCTTTTGTAAGGCCAACTTTTTGTTTCATTTATTTTTTATTGTTTTCTTGATTTTAATTCCATTGATATCAGATCTAATTTTAATTATTTGCTGTCTTCCACTAATTTTGGTGAAGGTTTGTTCCTCTTTATATAGGGTCTTGAGATAAAGTGTTAGTTTATTGATGTTGTATCTTTATATTCTTTTAATGAATGAGCTTACTGCTATGAACTTTCCTCTTAGAACTGCCTTCATACTGTCTCATACATTTTGGTATGTGGTATCATTATTCTTATTTATCTCCAAAAATTTTTTAGTTTCTCCCCTGATTTCTTCTTTTAAACATTCACTAAGAGAGAGCATTATTTTAACCACAGGTAATAGAGATTTTTTCTATTTTTTTATCTTATCATTAATTTAAAGTTACATTCCACAATGATTTGATAGGACACAGGGTATTATTTGTACTTTTTTGTACTAACTTGGATTTTCTTTGTGCCCTAGAATATAATCTATTTTAGAGAATGTTCCATGTGCCACTGAGAAGAAAGTATATTCAGATTTTTTTTTAAAGAGAGAAAGGGACAGTGAGAGAGATTGAAAGAGAGAGATAAAGATAGAATCAATTTTAATTAGTTTTCCATATGGTCTTCATTGCTTTGACACGTTGCTGTGTACGTGGTGCTGGGGTATGAACCTGCGTCCTCATGCATGTCCATCAATTGCTGTAATGGCTGAGCACACTGCTTAAGCCTCTATATTTAGATTTTGATGGATGAAATATTATAAAAATATCTGTTAGGTCCAAGCAATTAATTTTATGGTTTAGTTCTAGTGCATTTTTACTTAGATTTTGTTTAGATGGTTAATAGTGATGACGGAGGTATGTCAAAGTCCCCCAGAATAACTGTATTGTTGTCAGTTTGGTTCTTGAGTTTGAGAAGGGTTTATGTATATCAGTGCTCCATTGTTTGGGGTACATATATTTAGGATAGTTATATCTTGTTTCTGTATGATTCCCTTGAGTAGTAAGATGTGAACTTCTTTGTCTCTTCTGAGTGATTACAGCTTGAAGTCCACTTGATCTGTTTTGAGAATTGCCATTCCAGCTTGTTACAAGAATTATGTGCATGGCATATTTTTCCCCATCCCTTCACCTTTAGCCTATGGGTATCTTTGCATGTCTCTTGCAAGAAGCCTATTTATTGTTGGTTCTTGTGTTTAATCCAGTCTGCCAGCCTATGTCTTTTTAATTCTTTTTTTTAAGGGGGAGGGGATTGGACTGATTGCTCAGCAGTTGTGGCACTTGCCTGTTGTGCACAAGTACATGAGTTCTAATCCCAGCACCATGTACACAACCAAGCCTCTGAGTGATGAAGGGCACTCTTTCTTTCTCTTTCTCTCACTTTCTCTCTCTCTTTTTCTCTTCTTAAAGAGAGAAAGATAAAAATAAATTTTATTTAGTTTTTCTTGTGGCTATTGTTGCTCCAAAACTTCATTGTGCTGGGATTTGAACTCATGTCCTCGCACATGCCAGGCAAGTGTCATAACCACTGAGACACTACTGCAGTCCCTTAACCTATGTCTTTCGAAGAGTTTAGACCATTTACATTCAATGATATTATTGAGAAGTGATTTTTATTTCTTGCCATTTTTATTTATTTCTAGTATTTAAATTGGCATTAATTCTCTTTTGAATAATTATTCTTTTGGAGTAATGTCTCCCTGTGTTCATTTTCATTTTTTTATTTCTTCATCATGATATATTTTATTGAGTATATTTTGTAGTGCGGCTTTCCGGTTGTGAATACTTTTAGCTTTTATTTATTGTGGAAGGTTTTTATTTCATCTTCAAATTTGAAGTTCAGTTTTGCTGGGTATAGTATTCTTATTTGGCATCCCTTTTTTTTTTCTCTTTCAGAGCTTGGTACATACTATTCCAAACTCTTCTTGCTTTTAGACTGTGGCTTGAGAAGTCAAATGTGATCCAAGTTGGTTTTCTTTCAGATGTGATTTATCTCTTCTGTCTTGTAGATTTTAAGATTCTGTCCTTTTTCTGTATGTTAGGCATTTTCATAATAACGTGCCTTGGAGTGGATCTGTTGGTGATTTTGTACATTTGGAGTTCTATATACTACCTGAATTTGAGTTTCCATTTAATTCTTAAGGTTTGGAAGTTTTTCCAATATTATTTCATTGAAAAGATTGTGCAGACAATTAGTTTCTGCCTCCAAGTTTTCCTCCACCCTGATGACTCTCAAATTTGGTCTGTTGATGTTACCCCAGTATCCCTCTCCCACACTTCCACTGTTCAGAGATCAGAGGTTAGGGCTCCATAAGTTCATTTTCCGAACTGGCTGACTTACCTATAGTCTCTTCCGGTCTCAGACTATGCAAAATAGAGTCTTATAACAATTTTTTATTATCCACCTCTACACTTTGCAGTAATATGCTGCTTTTTTTTGTTGAATTCCTTCAGAGACCAGGAAATTGCAAATTGTACTTTCATGATACTATCAAATAATTTCTCCCAAAAGATTATTGGTTATTATTTGATTGTTATTAATATATTTTAATGTATATTTTACAAAATAGTCCAATTGAATAAAAATTGTTGCATAATAAATACTAAATATTTATTTCAAACATATTGTAAGTTATTAAACTATGCATTGTTTAAAATAACTGAAAATAAAAGCTGTATTTCATTGAGTTTCTATGAAAGATGTGCTTCTCTCACTTACATAATTATACTAAACTCAGTTATATGGTAGCATACTTTCTCCATACTGTACTATTTAACAAATTGAGTGATTGATTCAAGGAACCCTAAAGAGGATGAGAAGTAAATGAAGAGAAAAAAAAAAAACAAAAACACCAGGGCATGATTTTAAAAATCATGAATAAAGTAAATGATTGATCATTTCTTTGAAAATATTATATTATGCAGTGTATATTGCATGCGATACATTCTAATATTATTTTAAGCAGAGATGCATTGCATGTAAAAAAAGAAATTGACAACAAGTTGTCTCTTTGCTGCCATTTTGTTGGAATTCTACTGAATCTTATTCCACTTTGAAGGGAGTAGAGCCAGGTGATTTAACGATCAACATATGCTTCCCACCTTTCTCTGTACTGTTGGCCGGCTAATAACAAGAGATGATTTGAAAAAAATGGGCAGTGGATCTTTAACATGTCTTTCTAGCACTAGAGTTCATGGTAAATCAACTGAAAGAAAGGCCAGGGGAGAGCACAAGTAAAACAATACCAAGAGAAGGAAGAAAACAGAGTTAGACATTAGTGAGAGTCAAGGCAACAAGTGATAAAGATACTGGTTTCAGAAGAAGTCCTCACACTCAGCCTCCAGAGTTCTAACCACCCTTTAATGCATATGTCTGAAAGAAGGCAATGAGCACTTCCATTTACTCTGCTGCAAGGCACTAAAACCACTCAGGCTACTCCAGTAATCTCCCTTAACTAAACACATGAGTACAGATGCTATTCACATATATGACTCAACCAGTATAGGTTTACAGAGCCATATATCTAATTAGCACAGTACTTTAAGATGCAAATATGTGTACAAAAATTGAGGGGAACGAATAACATGATAATAAAAATCACTCCAAAACAATAAAAGCACATGCACATGCACACACACACCCCCACACACACATACACACACACACTCACACACACTCACAGAGTCTTTTATTTTTACTCTAACCCAATTCATTAAACATATTGGGTGGCCTTTTTCTTGAGGTTTAACTTTGAATAATTAAACAGTCACTCCTGGGCAAGTCCAGTAGATCTCCTTCTGTACTAAAGTATATTTATATAGTAAGTAGTTTAATAAGTAGTTATAGCTGTAATTAAAGCTATAAGTTATACACTCAGGTTTGCGATATTTCCTTATGTGAAACATCATCAGTGACAATATGACATCTTTCTTTTCATTAAGGGTTATAAAATGTGTAAGAAGGGAACTACAGGGGAGTAAAGCTGTGTATTTTTTTGTCCAATGAATCTTTTAATCTTCTTTGAAAATATCTAGCAAGCTCCCATGCTGTATCTTTTTTCTCCCACTGATATACTAACATAGATTTATACAAGTGTT
The DNA here is from genome assembly GCA_004027875.1 of Aplodontia rufa. NCBI lineage: Eukaryota > Metazoa > Chordata > Mammalia > Rodentia > Aplodontiidae > Aplodontia > Aplodontia rufa. The sequence goes on along the minus strand of PVKS010005611.1, from coordinate 65,256 downwards.
AGAAGGAATATCTGACATTTTAAACCGGTCATTGAACATATTTATTCTCCCCAAATAAATGATAGTAGATTTGTCAATGAAAAAAGGGAAGGTGAGGCAGGGTCACCAGAAAGGTGAAATGCACAAATGACTCCAAATAGATCAAAAGAATTTGCTTGCTCTAGAATGTCACCCCCTTGGTATGCTTAGAATGAGATGAACAGTCATTTGAACATAATTTGATGGAACCAAGTGAGAAAGATTTTTACAAAGACATCTGGATTAATATCAGACTCAGCTTTAAAGAGAGGTAAAGAATGAGAGAAAGTACATGAAGACATTTAGGGCAACCAGCCTTAATTAGTGAGATAAAGTGTCACCAAATCACCTAACCCCTTAACCTTTCAAAAGAAAGGAGAAGCTTAGTGTATGATCTTTCCATCAGTACAACAAAATAACCTGAGATATTTAACCTATAAGAGAAAAAGTTATTTGAGCTTTTAGATTAGAGGCTCCAGGACATTTCCCATTGCTTTGGAAATCTGGTTAGCGTACCAGATGGCCATGGAGGAAACATGTGCCAGAACAAATTCCTTAACCCACCAGCAGGAAACAAAAGAGAAAGAGGAAGGAGCAGGATCCCATGATTCCTATCAAATCACATATTCAATAAACTGAGACCTCTCATTAGGTCCCACTTTCTAAAAGCTCCCCCACTACCCAACAGCACCACCTGGAGACCTAGCCTTTAAAACATGGATCTTTGGGAAACATTCAGTATCCAAACTATTAGTGTTTGAAAATTATGTGCATGTGGACCTTGGACAACTTAATTCTCCATAGGAATAAAATATCAGAAGAAGACTTAAAAGTAATAATTCCAGTATTTTACCTATGAGCTTAAACCCCTTAATTTGCCTTATTGGCAGGAAAAAAATTGAAGGATCATAAGAAGAAGGAAAAAATATTATGCATTTTAAACTATTGCATGTTAAAATTCTTATTGTCAATGACATCATTTTGAGACATTTTTGGTCACTGTACTTTTTATGCTTATATTATATACTGTAATATACATAATTATTACAGGGAAATTTGGAACCTATGAGAGTACATGGGGGGTGAAAAGCCCCTCAACTTTGAAAAAACTATATCAAACTGAATTAAAGTATGGAAAATTCTGAATCTGAGAAACAACAGAAAAGGAACCTACAAGTAAATAAAATAGTAAGAAACAAACAGGCATAATTGGATAAAGGAGAAAAACAAATTTTAGAAGAACTAGGTATAAAACACTTACAAGGGAAATGGCAACTGGTTGGCTAAAGGAATCTCAGTGACCAGGTTCCCCACATACAGATGCTTTCTCAGCTAGGATCACCATGCAAATTAGAAATCACTTGGTGACATGAAACAAAGATTCTTTGCTATATTCACAAAATAATAATTTGGTGGTTTAGTATACTGTAAACTGTTAATCATCATTCAAATACAACATACTATTTCAGCAATATTCAGTATATAATTCCTTACCAAAAGTGATACAAGTGAGCAAATGGACATATATGCAGAATTTATAATAGAAACAAAAAAAAATCTGCTGCAGAGATGTGGATCTCTAGTAACTTCCAGTGTTGGCCATGTGCCAATGTTTTGTTGTTGTTGTTGTTTATTTAAACACAGGATTAACATCTATTCCTAATGTAGTTAGTGGGTATTTGAATAGTTTGTCTGTCTGCTTCTCTTCGTACTTTCATTTTCCAAGGTACTATATTGGTTACTAACACCGGTACTGAGATCAGAAACCTAAGAGTAAATACAATTCTTGTAAGTAAATGGATATGTGGCCTTGGGCAAGCGTCATTGAACCACAGTCTCTCTTGCTTTCTCTCAATAAAATAGAAGAATAAGTGTTAGCTCAAGTCTTCTGAGAAGCATTAGGCAAGGCAGGATTAAATGGACAAAGATTACATTACAGAAAATGTCTAAGATGTTTATGTGTGAAAAAGAGGGAAGGAGACAGAAAAGACTGGGAGACCATCAGATGCAATGTAGATATGAAAGAAAGAAAAAAATGGTTGGGTTGAAACATTGTTGCGTGTCATGCTATTCAAAAAATACGCAGCCAAGCCATGAGGGTATCCTCAAGCCAAAGCTGGCCATTAGAAGAGTCCTGTGTTTCCCAGTGGTAAATCTGTTTTAGGATTCCTGATGCACATTGATAAGGAGGAACCTACAGTAGATATGGCCTTTGGAACAAAGGTGGCAATGAATTTCAAATTGCAGAAGCTGGAGTTCTGTGCAGTTGAAAGTATGTAATACACATTTTCATGGCTACCACAAAAAGAAAAAGAAAAAAGACTCATCCCTTATAGAGAAGGCATTATATAATTGAGTTTGTTATACTGTGAGCTCACAGTATAAACATTCAAACATATTATTTATAATATTATCTATATTGTCTATAACTATTGGAATTTTTTATGTGTGTTGGGAATTGAAAACAGGGGTATTTTACCACTGAGTGATGTCCCCAGTCCTTTCTAATTTTTATTCTGATGCAGGGTCTCACTAAGTTTCCTAGGGTGTCACTAAGTTAATGAGGCTGGTCTCAAACATGGTGATCTTCTGGCCTCAGCCTCCAGATTTGCTGGGATTACAAGCTTGCACCACTGCACTGAGCTGGACAATTATTCTTAAATAACTTAGATACCTATTTGAAGATGGTATTTTATTTTCCACCCCTTTCAAGAGTGCCAACAACAAGGTTTAGATATATTCTTGTTCTTGTTGCCTTGGAAGTACAGAACATTCTAATGAGAAGGCTGCTGATTAGATTGGTTAGAAATGGACCCAAGGAAATAAGAACTTAGTATTGCAACAGCATTGCCCTTTGAGCAAACTTCCAGTTGGCTTTCTATAAGCCCACTACTCAGGAAAAGGGAGTAAGTATTCTACAAAGGCATTTTAGACTTTAAATTAAAGTCTAAACCAATTATTCCGCATTGTTCAATGTTTTAAGATCTTTGTTAAGAAAGTGAAATGATTCTCTTGAACTTCTTGCTAATATCTGTATATTTATACCCTTTGTTTCACTAAAAATGGAATAAATTGTACACATTTTGTAAGACCTCATATCTGTGGACTGAAAATACAGAAGCTCAGATAATATTATTTTTTTGAAATTTTAGTATACTATATGCAAAAAGAGAATTTTTAGATTCCTCCAGAACAATCACCTTATTTCTTTAAGGGGAAAAGTAAGCGAGGCAGAGAAATAGTGAGACATGGCTGCTCTATGAATTGCTGACCCTGAAGCCAAATACAGAACTTTTGCTTTGAACTTTGGGAGCTTTTGGTAACTTTAAAAATGAATTTGTGTCTTATTTTTGACACTATTTCTGCACCGCCAAGACTAGAAGAGCCAAGTTATTACATGGTGATCACCTTAGAAGTTCAAGTGCTGCCCCTTCCCTCGGTACTTTGATAATTTCCCAAGGACATACACAGATTGATTCCACTTGGCTAATCTGCCTCTGTCTAGGTACCGCACTCCGTGTGTGTGTTGGATTCAAAGCATAATAGGAGGAAATGCTGAAACACTTTGGAATTGAAGACAGCTGGTCTAGGAAATGGTCTTCATTTAGCAGTATGCATCTCTGTATCTTAGTTTCTTCATATGAAACTCATAAACTATTTTAAAACTAAGAGATGGTGCAGCACAGCAACAGTATATGAAAACATCCGATGTGCAAGGGCTACTAAGTAGGTAAATGATCTCTATCTTTATTCATGTGTAAACAAACATATTGTTTTATTTCAAAGTATTTACAATCTAAAACAACCCTAGCAATCACATACCCAAGAATCAATCAATGTAAATTGCTCTTTTTAAACAAATTTTATGAATGGTAAAGAATTACATTTTTTTCTTTATTTGATCATTATTGTTTGTATCATTCATTCTCCCAAATACAAAAATAGTGCAATATCATGTTATTACCAAAGTCCTGAGTTTATTAGCTCAAGATCAGTCACTATTGTTTTATTCTGGTACTCTCATCTATAGAATGAGTATACTAATAGCATCTATTGAACATCTGTTCCAGAGTAGGTCCTCCATAAACTGTCACTATTGACTCAACATAATTTGATTTCTACACTTTTAGAATTATGTTTGCTCCAATTGACAATTACAGTGTCTAGAAACACTAAGGAAAAGAAGGTCCATAAATGTATTACCAGGAAATATGGCAACACCTTGCCCAGAATTATTCACTTGTTATTCAATAATGTTATTTCATTGCTCTCAGGCAGGCATTCTTGGGAAAGAGGAACAGAATGTCTTTCAAGCTATATTCCTGTTAGACTCCCACTGCTTATTTATATGTTATAGAAATAAGATATTCCTATATTTTGGGTTTTATTCAGCATTTGGGTTCATTCCTTAGTCCTATATTTAAAATTGAATGCAATAAGATTTGTGAAAAAATCCAATAAAATCCCCAAATCTCTAACTAGAACATGTTTGAGACTTACATGACAGGTATTAGACAAGCTTCTCCTTATTCATTTACATTAACTTCAGGTAATAGTATCTAGGTTCAAGTTAATGAAGTCTGACATTAATCTTATCTGCATGCATATTTGATGATTATATTAATTGAAACACTAATGATGTTTTATTTTTTTATTTTCTAAAAGCAAGTTGCATTATAGTCTTAGACCTTTTTGTGTTGCTATAATAAAATACTCAGGTTGGATAATTTATAAAGAAAAGAGTTTCATTTAGTTGACAGGTTTGAAGGCTGAACATCCACGATCAGTTGGGCATATCAGGTGTGACACGGCAGAAGGCGTCACCAGGTGGGAGTGCACGTGTGAGCAGTGAACAGCTCACCACGTGTTAGGCATCGCTTTATTATTTTCCAAATAGAGGATGAAAATGAGCTAAAGAAAAAAGGAAATTCTCTTTTATTTTACTTTTCCATCTGGTTTTTATTGCTCTAATTCTTACTTGTGTTTGTGGTGCTAAGGTTCAAACCTGGGTCCTCATGCATTCCAGGCAAGCATGATACTGCTGAGCCACCAATCCAGGCCCTAGGCACCACTTTTTTGTTCTTTTTCTTTCATTTTTTTTTTCTTTTTTGTTAAGGAGTTGAGTTGTTGTATAATCCTAAATATATAATGTTACAATATGATATATAAAGTAACAATATGATTTGCATTTCCTCCTAGACCACAGTTACCCCTGCATTCTCCACACCCCAGTCTCTTGATTCTTCTATATTGTGCCCATATAACAGAAATAAATGTGTGTGCGTATACATATGTATATGATTGTGAATTTTACAGAATTAAATGATTGCCTAAGTATTATTTGACTTCTGAGGGGGTGGTAAAGAGTATAATGCATTGTTGATTGTTTTCTTAGATTCCTCCCTATTGTCCCTCCCTCTCCCATCTCTCCACCTTCCCTTCTCCTCTCCCCTCCACCTGTCTATGGTTCCCCTAGATTATGTGTTGTTAAGCCATTTGCTGGTTCTAATACGTGAGTTTGATTATCTTCCACCGAATCCTAGGTTTTACTCTAACCTCCACAAATGAGGGAGAACATTCGACCCTTGGCTCTCTGGGTTTGGCTAACTTCGTTCTGCATGATTTCTTCCATTGCCTTCCATTTGCCTTTAAAGGCTGAGATAACATTGCTGCCTCCTCATCTAGTCAGAAGTCTGAGATTTAATTCTTCTCTTTCCATGATGAAATGCTCTAGGAAGTAATGCTCTCCAGCTCCTTTAACAGGATTTTACCCCACTTCTTGGGACCACCCAGTGTGCACTGCCTGGGTGGCCTTGGTGGTCATATGAGGATTTGAGCAGAATGTCCTGGCCAATTCTGTCTTCTAATCCTGACATCCTTGACCACACACTGACCACACTGTTGGCTCTTGGTGCTCAGCAATTCTCTTTTATCTGTACCACTGCCTGTCCATCCAAAAATCCAAATAGCATGAATTTGGATATCAAGATTAGGAATAGGATCAGAAAGGAGAAGGTTTAATGTTCTATGATTTGATAGAGATTTTTGAACATTTTCCCCCTCAAATATGAAATAAGAATAAGAACAGTCATGATCAATGTTGTTGACATATATAGAGAACTCAAAAAATGTGTAGGAATATCATAACATTGTGAATGTCGTTTCCCCTTCTGTCTTCTGTTTCTTAGCATCCCCTGCTGCAGATTCTTAGTGTCTAGTCCTTTTTATACTTTCTTTCTTAACCAATTTATTTTTATTTGTTTTTTTTTGGTACCTGGAATTGAACCTAGGGGTACTTAACCACCAAGCCACACCTCCCATTTTTAAAATTATTAATTATTTATGTATTTATTTTAATTTTGAGACAGGTTCTCACCAAGTTGCTTTGAGTCTCACTAAGTTACTGAGCTGACTTTCAACTTGTGATCCTCTGGCCTCAACCCTCCATTCTGCTGGGGTTGCAGGCATGTGCTACCATGCCCAGCTAGCAGTTTATTTTTAAGGTTCCTGATCTTTTATTATTGCTAGAAATCACATTTGTTCACCTGTTGACTCATACACACAATTCAGACAGCCCACAATTATCCTTCCTATCATTGTGATTAAAAAACAATAATATTGTGTGGAAAGGTGATTCCACACGTCAACATGTCACATTTATTTCTGGATCCTCTCCACACTGACTTCACACACACACACACACACACACACACATGCACACACGCACACCGACCTAAATTTATACAATGGATGCAGTTTGCTTCTATATGTGACACATGGATCATAGGTTTGACTTTGAAGCCAGGAAAAATTTCAGATTTTGGGTGCAATGTTAGAGTTTAATAGGGCATTAAATTACCAGGCAAATTTAATGATGTTTGCTAGTAATGTGATGCTGGTAAGAAGTAAATATTTTTACTTTGTCAAATAAACATTTAATATCAATATGTTCAGCTTGCAGTGGAAGAATCATTCCCCAATACTCAATCAGTTATCACCCAGACAGAAAACATAAGGTATGTTTCCATTTGTTAATTTGAAAAATATTTAATGAAGTGTCTATGCTCAAGCTGTGGGGAGGCTGTGGAGACACCACAGGGAATGTTCTTGAGAGAGAGCTCTAGTGCTTGGTGAGGAGTGAGCTGGTCCAATACCACCCTTGGTTTGAAGGTCTGAAGGGTGAGGGGAGAGAGCTGTCTTAGGACACACAGAGAGACACTTGAGTGCCCAGGACTGCTGACTGCAGTGTGAAACTGTTTGGGGGAAACAGTGGACTCAAGAGGAAAATAGAAGGTGGAGCACAGAAGCATGAATACCTGACCTCACTCTGCTCCCTCCTGTCTCCAGCTGTTGTTCCCTGTCTGAGCCCAAGAACAAGGGAGTCCTTTGTGGAGAAGGAACTAGAGTGGATAATGGAAGATAATGAGTACAACTGTAAATTATTTCAGTTGAAAAAAATTTTTTTCTATAAGCATATTAAGCACTTCAATTTAAAAGTTTAAAGGAACAGTAGAACCTGATGCCACCTCAAGTGAAAAAGAAAAAATGGGGACTATAATGTTACATTGGGTTGCAACTATTACTGAAAATAAAATAGAACAAATTTTTATAGTTTTATAAAACTGCGGGCTCCATGTTCCAGGTTCTATCTATTGTCCCCTTGAATTCACTGCTTCCAATTAGCATTTTTCATTGTTTTCTAATATATTTATTCAACAAATTAATCAGATTATTGATTAACTCCAGTTAGATTATTGAAACAGTATGTTGCTGATCAGTTCATTGAATAGATAAACTAATGATTATTTTATTGAATATATTACATACTGATTAGTTTATTGCGTAGATATATTAGAAAAACATAAAAAGCATTATTAACTGGAATATGTGTTGAAGCTAAAAGTAATTATGAAAAACTTGCATTTTAAAATTTGAATATTAAAGAAATAAAACTGTGATACTACTTTTTTGTAGTTGGGTTGCTTTTATTTTTTATTTATTAGATGGCTATAGAGATACAATTGAGATGGAAACATTATCAAACATTCAAGAGCCAACCCAGATGCCCCTCACTAGACAAGTGGATACAAAAACTTTGGTACATATATACAATGGAATACTACTCAGCCATTAGAGAAGATGATATTACAGCTTTTGATATCAAATAAATAGAGATGGAAGGAATTATGCTAACTGAAGTATCTCCAATCTCAGAGACTCAAGGGCCAAATGGTATCTCTCATATGTGATACCACTTTAAAGAAATAAAACAGTGAACGCTTTGACATTACTTTGAAAACGGCTATTGAGTAGTAGTATTTTTAGATAATAGAAAGTGTATGCTATTTTGTTATCCAATGGAATTATCAAATAAATTCTAAAAAGATACTATTCACAGTCTAAAACAGATACAACCTAATCAACTTCCACCAGTATATCAATTGCTTTAGCTTCTTTACATTGGGTGACCAGAGGACAACAGTGGAAACTAGAATAAACCCTACATGTACTGAACACTTTTACCAATTTATTCTTTAACAAATTTAGGACCCAAATTGATACCACTCCATGCTTAGAACCTGCAGGGCTTATCTCAGACTCCATTTGAGTTGGGCCCTTCTTTGCTTTGTACATATTTTAATTATTTTTTTTTGCCAGAAAAACATATTTCAGGATAGAGAATATGTGACTACTTAAAACACCATTGGGAAAAACTTAAGAAGTTGTTTTGAAAACAATATTTTTCAAAGTTGACCAAACAATTAAATTATCACTCAGATATTCATTGAAAACAGTTCACTATTGCAATTTAAAATTGCTACTCATTCCAAAGCTTGTACCCCTTATCACTTGTCTGTCTAAATGTATCTGTTTATGTTTCCGACTACTAACTGAATAGATCCAAGATATGCAGATGGTTTTTTCTGATTGAATAACTCCAAAACAACTGCATCTCTTCATTTCCTTCCTAAATTATTTAATATTTTGTCCTTGGCTATCCTTTAATTTTGTAAGGTCTAGTCATCGAAAAGACACTCAACAATTTTATGCCTTCAAAACTTTTTTTTTTTTTTTGCTACAACTGTATTAGTCTAACTTAATATTTTAATGATTAAATGCTTTTCAGAGAGAATGTGTGAAATATTCCACTGGGGAGATGTGAGAATGGTGAATATGAATCACAATTTTCAATTTACTTTGTGTGATTACCCTAAGAAAAATGCTATAATCTCTGTCTTTTCCAACGTTTTTGAATGCCAAGTTTAGCATTAATGTTTAAGCACTGATACTTACTATTTGTTTAATTTTTTTTAATTTTTATTTTTGAACAACCATACAAATTTTTAACAAAATAATATAGAATGTGTATAGTTTCTGGATACTAGATTTATCCCCAGGAGTGCACCCCCCCAATTTCCCACCCATACCCCTCCCTTCCCTTACCCACAATATCTCTAAAAAAGTATTAGGCTGTATAACATTACACCTTATCTGGATTTAACACATGATAATAAACCACCTTTCTGAACGGCCAGGGTCTAGTTCCAACCACCACAGATGAGTTGAGACATTCCACCCTTGGTTCTCTGGGTTAAGCTGATTTTACTCAGCATAATTTCTTCCATAGCCATCCATTTACCCTCGAAGGCTGCAAGGTCATTGTTTCTAATTGCTGTGTAAAATTCCATGGTATATATATACCAGTTTTTGGATCCATTTGTCTAGTGAGGGACATCTGGGTTGTTTCCATAATCTAGCAATAGTAAACTGAGCTGCTATGAACATAGATATTGCTGTGTCACTATAATGTGCTGATTCTAAATCCCCTGGAAAGATTCCCAGGAGTAGAATAGCAGGATATGGTGGGCTCATCCCTAGTTTTATGAGGATTCTCCACACTGCTTTCCAGAGGGGCTGTACCAGTCTGCAGCTCCACCAACAGTGTGTTAGTGTGCCTATCTCTCCACAGCCCCTCCAGCATCTATTATTGTTTATTTTCTTCATCTTTGCCATTCTGACTGGCGTAAGGTGATATCTTAATGTGGTTTTCATTTGCATTTCTCTAATTACTAGAGATTTAGAGCACTTTCTCATGTATTCATTGGCTTGATCAATGTCCTCTGGTGAGAAGTTTCCGTTTAGCTCTTTGGCCCATTTATTTATTGGGTTGTTAGTGTTTTTGTAGTTGAGATTTTTGAGGATTTTGTAGATTCTGGATATGAGGGTCCGGTCAGAGGAATCATAGCCCATGATTCTCTCCATTTCCATAGGAAACCTCTTGACTCTTTTGATTGTTTCCTTGGCAGTACAAAAGCTTTTTAGCTTTATGGCATCCTATTCACTGATTTTTTACTTTAATTCCTTCACTTTAGGACACATGCTGAGAAAGTCTTTGCCTACTCCCAAATGCTGAAGTGTTGGACCTACTTTGTCTTTTATCAATTGCAAGGTAGCTGGTTTAATTCCTAGCACCTTGATCCATTTTGATTTGATTCTGGTGCAAGGAGAAAATATGGGTCTAATTTCAGCTTTCTGCAAGTGGTTGATCAGTTTGTCCAGCACCATTTGTTGAAGATGCTGTTACTCCTCCATATAATATTTTGCCCCCCTTTGTCAAAAATCAGATGTTTAAAGATTTGAGGGTTTGTTTCAGGGTCTTCTATTCTATTCCATTGGTCTTCTTTCCTCTCTTGACACCAGTAGCATGCTGTCTTTGTTACTACGTCTCTATAGTATAGTTTTATATCTGGTATGGCAAAGCCACCTGTTTCATCTTTCTTGTTTAGTAGTGTTTTGGCAATTCTTGGTTTCTTATTGTTCCAAATTAATTTGAGAATTGCTTTTTCTATGTCTGTAAAGAACGACATAGGTATCTTTATAGGGATAGCATTAAATCTATATAAAGCTTTCGGTAGAATGGCCATTTTTATTATATTAATTCTGCCTAACCAAGAGCATGGGACATCTTTCCATCTTCTTAGGTCATCTTGGATTTTATTCTTCAATGACCGATAGTTTTCGTTAAAGAGATCTTTGATTTCCCTTGTAAGGTTAATTCCCAAGCATTTTATTTTTGTCGAAGCTATTTTGAAAGGGACTGATTTCCTGACTTCTTCTTCAGTCCTATTATTATTAGTGTATAGGAAAGCTATTGATTTATGAGTTTTGATCTTGTATCCTGCCACATTGCTAAATCTATTTATGAGTTCAAGCAGTTTATTGATGGAGTTTTTTGGATCTTCCAGATACAGGATCATGTCATCAGCCAAAAGGAAGAGTTTGACTTCCTCTCTTCCTATTTTTATTCCTTTGATTTCTTTCTCTTGCCTAATTTCTCCAGCTAGGGTTTCAAGAACAATATTGAATAAAAGAGGTGGGAGCGGACAGCCTTGTCTTGTTCCCGATTTTAGTGGAAATGCTTTCAGCTTTTCTCCGTTTAATATTATATTAGCTGAGGGTTTAGCATATATAGCCTTTACGAAGTTCAGAAATGGTCTTTTGAACTCCATCTTCTCTAGAGTTTTGAACATAAAAGTGTGCATTTTTGAGGAGTTCATACATTCTAAATGAATGCTACAGGGAAAAATTTTACCCCTTGAATTCTTCTGATTTGAAACCTAATAAAATTATTTTCATAAAAAATAAGGTGAATTTTGCCCTTTTCTAAGTACGTACAATTATCTATATATATCCACACCTAAAAATTAGCTGTGTATGTATGTGCATATTTATTTACATTAAACAATGGGATCGTGTATCTTCTGAATTAATTTAGAATAAGCAATCTGATTAATTAATTAAAAGAAGATAAATTTAGATGGAAAGCATTTTATGGTTAAGGAAAATCTTTGCTGGAATGAACACTTACATATATTTTGGTGCTACTATTTCAGGATGTTCCAAATCATCACTCTTTATCATTTTAGGAAAAGGCATTACCCCTCCAAAGGGAAAATGCATGATCTCTAGGAAAGGTCCCCTCTTTTTGCTGACATCAATAAGCCTAGCATTCACGATGGTGGATGTTTTGTTCTCTCTGGTGACAGGCTTGGGGAATATTACATATTAATAATATGGCTGACTAATTCCCAATTAGAAACTCATTAGCAGCTCCACAACTGTAGACTGTGATGGATTTGCAGTCAGTATTGAAAAAGGTCACAATAAATGACCTCTGGCCCAAGACTTCCCATCTGTCTATCATTTAATACCATTGTTTTGTCCTGGAAAATGTAATCATTTCTACTTTCCCTTGAGAAAGTGCACGAGTCTCATTTCTCTTACAGGATTACTATATGAAATTAGATATTGATATTAATAAGTGCATTTTCCAATTTAGATTGTCAGAAGATATGTCCATTCTCTATGTCTCTTATATAAATTATCCATTATTTCTCTTATAGTTATGGATATGTCCATATGTGAGACATGCATGTTAATTCAGAATATTAAGAAAAACAAAAAGAACACTGTGTTGATTCTCATAGCAACTGTATAATTGCACAACATAGTAATTCACTACTTTGATGGGAAAGTTTCTATATTACTAAAATATATATCTTTAAATGCATATTGTAATTATTGCTATTTTTAATTTCCAGAAGAAATCTAGTTCTTAGGGAAAAATACACCAATGGCTAAATTATTTAAAAAAAAATTTGTGCAATTCTCCAGTCTGCGAAGAGTCAAATGACATGTTAATCTTCAGCAGATTGCAAACCTTGGCATTTCATGGCTTATTTGTAAACCATGTTTACGTTTTATTTTTTTCCAGTTCAATTCTGTATCTATTTTTATATTTTCGCAAACAAGTAGTAGTGTTTTATTTTTTTAAATGAGAAATAATACAGACAAATTTTAGGTCTATTTTGGTTAATAAATTGTAATTTTTTGAGATCTATATCCATGTAAAATAAAAGGTAGAAATTAAATTATATTTGTGTAAAGTTCTAGTTGCAAATGAAAATAAATAGAAAATAACTTTATGAGATATATTACTCATATATATGCTATGCTTTCATGGTAGCTGAGGTTCAAAGAAATCACTTTAAAAAAAGTCAGTCTTGAACTGGCCAGCAATTGAATAAACTAAATGAACAGCTGCTGCTAAAGTAGTTGCACAAAAGGTGGAGTTACTAGGTGATCAGATACAACTGAAGAACTGAGAAACTCAAATGGCAGGTTTCCACCAGGATGAGATCTACTTCTAGGTGGATGGCAGCCACAGCCACTAATACAAACGGACAGGAGAAGAGTGCAGACAAAGCACCAGAAGGGAACTAATTGGTGTATGGGAGAATATTTAGCCAAAGAAAAGTGTTACATATGAATAAAGATTGTCTAACAACATGTTATTTAAATCCTGATGTTGTATTATAAATTACGATTCTTAAATTGTTTAATCTGTATTCATTTTATCTCCATAAATAGTGAAAAAGTTTCTGGAGAAAAATGTCCACACCTCATAGTTATTTAGCAGCACCAAATTTATTGGAACAATAATGATCTGAGAGCAATCGTTCCAAAAATACTCTTTCACGCATCCAGTGGAATACAGTTATTAAGATGCTGCAATCATTGCCCTGAATTGACTGACATTTTATGTCTCCAGTTTGAGATGATGTAGACACTGACTCTGATCAGCACTCACACGGGACGTGCAGCCAGTGCAGACGTTGGCAGCATCTAAATTAAATGAATCATTCTGGAGCTATGGCCAAAATTATCCACCCATCCTTTAGAACTTAGTTAAAATGTCATTTTATCTAGGATGCTTTCACATCTTGCTGTTCTTTTATCATGTCGGAATGTGTTTGTGTGCATGCACATGTGCGTGTGTGCGTAGCTTAATTAAATCTAATTAAATCATCAACAATTGAATCATTGTTCAAAATCCCCTTTCTCTACCAAAAAGTAAGCACTGAAAGTAGAAGGAACAAGTCAATCAAATCGACCACTCTTTTTCCCCAGTGCCCTATACTGTACTTTGTTCACAGCAGGTGCTTAATAAATATATGTGAAATAATTTAAAGGGGCAGTGTGTGGCCTGGAGATCAGGAAGATGGTTATTATTACAACAATGTGCTTAGCCGGTGATGGTTCCTTTCAACAACCAGGCATGTCTCTCATGGATGTTTGGAGTGATTTTCAAATGAAATAATACTAATTGGAGCTCTCATTTGTCTTCTACAGACTAGTTTGGGGAGGTTAGGTAACCTTTAATAACCTCATTTTTTAAATATGTGAAATAAAGAATGTTGATAAATTGGCAGCACGTTTCAGGGCACTGTGTTGGGTGAGCAGAGAGGCAGTGGAATTCATAGTGCGCAGCTGCAGCAGGTGTTGAAATTTGTGTTTCCTTCATTGATTGCCGGCATTTGATCTGGGCAAGTTGATATCTTCAGGCCTCAGTTTCCTCATCTATATGATGTTGTAAGGATTAAAGGAATTTAAGTACATTAAACACTTAAAACAGTTCTGGGTATTAAGTGCTTAAATGCAATATAATTAAATATTGTATTTAGAAATCCCATAGGGTTCAATATGGTGCAAGTTTTTTAGGAGAAGACGTTGGCAGGAATCTAATTTAATTACCAAGGTAACCCAGGATGATGTTTTATGTCAGAAGAGTGGCAGAAGACATGGAGAGAAATTGAGGCAGTCAGATTTCCACTGTGTATACTTAATAATGGATGGTAAATTATGAGATACAGAAGATGATCTGTTATACTGATCTTTCCTTGATCAATTGGATGGATGTTGGTGCCACTCACTGAAATTAAAAAGCAGCAGGGATAGATGAGTATGTTTTGGATCCATTCAGTTAGAGCTGCCTATGGGACATTCAAAGACAGTGATCCAGGAGCAAATTGGATAAATGGTTTTGTATTCCAAGCAATAGAGCTGGAATGAAGGATGACTGACAATTGAAAGATGAGAGGGGATAATAGTGGGAGGAAGTTGGAGGTCATGAGTGGGGAACAGTCAAAATGGAAAACTCCCCCTAGTATGCAGATGACACAGCCAGCATGAGGAATAATTTGGGAATAAAAAAGCAATCAGGATTCCTTAGAAAGAAGTAGGAGATGCAATTCAAATCATAGATCACGGCCAAAGTGATGATATCTCTGTCATTAACAGAAAGAAAGATTTAGAAAAAGTACATGGTTTTGAACAGTTAACATTATTTTTTTTCCTTTTGTGGAGTATTAGTTTTCTCTTACTATGTAACAAATTGCAATAAATGTTGTAGCTTAAAAGAACATCCATTTATTATCTCACAATTCTGTTGATCAGATGGGTGCATGGGCGTAGTTGGATTTTCTGCCCAGGATCTCACAAGGCAGGAACTAAGGGGTTCATCAGGCTGATCTTTTTCTTATGGGATAACCCAGAGAATAATTTGCTTCCAAACACATTCAGGCTGTTGACAGAATCCAGTGATTTGCCATGGTAGGTCTCATTCCTCTATGTTCTTGCAGGCTGCACACTAAGGTCACTCTTTGTTCCTAGAGATTTCACAATTCTTACCCTCCTGGCCCATCCATTTTCAAGCTGGCAGTGCCATGTCCAATCCCCCATACACTTCACATCTCTCTGACTTTCTTTCCCCAAATCTTCTAGCCTCTGCCTTTAAGGCTCCTGTGATTGCATTTAGTCTTCTCAGATACTCTAGGATTATCTCTCTGATTTAAGGTTAACTGATGAGCAGACTTAGTAACAACTGCAGAGTCTGTTTACCATGGAAGGTAACACATTTGGCAGTGTTGTAGCATATGGGGTTCACAGTCTCAGACAATAGGGAATGAAAAGTTCCTGAGGGCCAACATTCTACCTCCCCAAAATCATGGTGTTTTTCCCCATTCTGGAGGAAGAGGAGAGGCATCTATTAATAGTGGAGGATAGAAGAGCTAAAATTACTGAAGATTACAGCTACATAGATAAAATTAATTTTTTACAAGGAGCATATATAATATTAATTTTGTATAAAATTCATTTTATTATAAATATTCATTGTTTAAACAGGAGAAATTCATTTTCACCTCTTACCCACAGCTCCCAACATCACTTTTTTCTCCTAATCACATTATTAGTCACAATCAATTTGATGTTTGATATAAATTGGTACGTATTCAGACATACACTGAATTTGCTTTTCATTAAAATTATAAGCAAGAATACATCTCTTTGCAATTTACCTTCTATTTTTCCTCAATATTTTCATGATATCATTTTAGATCAACATATCTATACAATCAATCTCATATTTTATTCTACAGTGTATGAATGTAATATAAATATGAACTAATTTAAAATTAACTATTTCCCCAATTGAGGACTAAACTTAATTTTATAGTAATTCTTTATTAGCATTCTTAATGTATATATGCAAATAGAAGTTTAAGATACATACTTCGTAGAATTTTTGAATAAAATGATATAGACATTTAATACCATTCCCAGATTTCCTTCAAAATAATGGCACTAATTCATATTTCCACTATATATATATACATATATATATATTTATTTCCTCCCAAATTTTGATATTTTATCCATTGTGATGTTTACCAGTCTGATCAGTGAAAATCACTAATTTATTTTTCATTTAAATATTTCCATATGTATTAAAATTAGGGATACGTAGATTTGAAAATTCTTTGTTTTTTTCCAATGGATTATTTTTCTCTCCAGAATTTGTGGGAGATTGTTATATGGTTTTGATTCCAATATTTTCAGCTAACCTATAAATACAGTATCTATGTGTGCACCCTTATCCATTCTCTTTTAATTTAATATTATTTTTTATTTGGTTGTTCATTTTTAGGACTTATTTAATAATAATATAACTAGGTTGTATTGAATTTTCTTTCTGCCTCTCTTTCTAGGTTTATATATGTATTTAAATAATTAATTGAATGTATAATTACTTTATGTTACTCCATTTGTACTTTTTTTATTTTGGGGGAGTTTTTTATGTAAGAATTCTCTTCTGCACTTCAGAGATTTTAATAAGTATCTCAAAGAAAATCATGCCCTCTTCTCTATTTCTGTTTCTCTCCTCCCTCCTTCCCCTCCTCATTCTCTTTCCCCTCCTACTTCTTGTCCTTGTCCTCTTCTTCACTTTCTTAACATGGATTTGTAACAGTTTCTGCTACTTTTCTGATACACTCATTTTGCCAGTATTTTTTCTGAAAACTGTGTCTACTTATGCAAATTATTGCATAAGTACACCATGAGTGAGTCTTGCCTATCTTAAGTAAGTGTGCCACTAGGCAAATCTTCTGAATTTGTTTCTAATCACTGTCAGTGTGACAGCCTCCATACACAGCGCTCTGTCTCTGAAACCCATCCTTCCTGCTCAGCATTGTTCTCTGAAGCAGACACCCCTATTCTTGTATCTGGCACTCAGGTGATCAGAGTGCTCTCCTGAAGCCATTAGCAAACAGTGCACTTGACCAAGCATCGTGATGGACTGGAGGCACAGAGGGTAGCAGTCACCTGCTTCTTTTCTTAAGCAACCACCCTATCTGACCACGGACTATTGTTTTGGGTAGCATTCCCAGTGCTTGCAGCTTTCTTCTTTGAAATAAACAAATAATTTTATGTATGCTTCTGTCCTTTTCCTATCTCTAAGCTATTTCTCCTAATTTCTTGAGCACTAGAGATTCCCTCTTGTTATTATCTTCAACAATTTGGATTTATATTTTGTTTTACAAACTTTATACCATTTTACTGAATTTATGGTATGTGGGAGAGATTGTGGAATTTGGTCAACTTCTTATAAAGGGAGTTGGAATCATTTTGTAAGAGTGTAAAAATGAGCAGCATTCCAATGACTTCAGGCAATTGAATGACAAAGAAAAGCTTAAATATTTGTAGTAACTGAGAGTTATTTTCACCTTATTATCTATAACATGATATGGAAATAGAATCTTATTGCCTGTCAAGCATGTTAAATTATGCTTAATATTCTCACTTCCTAATTAAGTTTTTCTTAAATGATATTCAAAATCCATTAAACTATTTAAGCTGTTCCAACTTGCAAATAGGGATCAGTACTTTCCATTTGTTAAAACTATTCATAGAATGGATTTGAACATCAGTGTTAAGTGCTGTTAAGTAAAGTGAATTTAAAACTGGTTAAAAGTGAAGTGACATTTTATTTAGAGGTTAATTTGCCAGAAGATATTGAATAAACTTTAATTTTGGAATTTTAATTTATTTAAGTCAAAATACATGATCATTTTAAATGACAAAGATCCTCTTAAACCCCTCCCCTTTACAGTTGTGCAGTGTTACGAAGATTAGAACTTTTCCAAACATTCTTTTTGTAAAAGTGTGAGAGACTAAAACTTTTCCAACCATTCATTTGTAAAAGTGTGAGAGACACTCATTTCTATTGGTAAGAACTAAAAGCAATTGGAAAAATACTTTATCATATGAAAAACTACAATTTTTGCATATTTTTATTAGGTTTGTTAAGGGTCCCAGATTTGAATGTTTTTAAATGTGACATTTCTCTCTGGGATCCTGGCTGGAACTTTTTGTTTCTCTTTCTTTTCCGTTGTTCATTATGATTTTCTATGACAAAGAAATAAGATAGCTTAAAACCACAAAAAAGGGAATAATGTGATTAGGAAAAATATTAAATTAAGATTTATTTTATCCTAAGATGTGCTGTTTTAATAAAGTTGGAAGTATGTATGAACATTACACTCAATGTGAACATTTGATCATATTTCCCTAAAAATTGTATCAAATAATTATCTTATAGTTGACACCATCTTTAAATTGAAATTTTAATAGTCGGTTGATTCAGAAAATTAAGTTTTTAAAAACATTTGTAATTTACTAAAAACCTTTAGGCCTCCCAGGATCCGGGATAAAAGAGAAATGATCATTGGTTAATTAACCATTATCAGACATATAGCATTAAATTAGTTAAGGAAAGATTTTTCTCATTCTGAATTAAAAAAAAAAATTTCTGGGGCTGGAGCAGTGGCTCAATGGTTACAGTGCTTGCCTGGTATTCACGAGAAATCAGTTTTGAACCAAAGCACCATGTACACAACAAAGTGCTGGAGCAATGAAAGCCACATGAAAAACTAAATAAAATTGATTCTTTCTTTCTTACTCTCTCACTGTCCTTTTCTCTCTTAAAAAAGTAAATAATTAATATAACATTCCCTTTGTGATTTTATTTAGGGGAAGCAGTTACAAGGAAGGCCAGTTTCAACATTCTCCCACAGGTACAATACTGAGTGGCTATTCATCATTGAGCTTTCCAACTAACAAAAATGTGCCACTGTGGGAGAATGGCATAGATGTTAAGAGACTAGACTGCTTGAGCTTAAAGTGTAAGGTCACTTTTATCTCTATGATTTTGAGCAAGTTTTTAGCCTTCTTATGTTTTGGTGCTCATCATAAAATGGGACATGAAGTTCATAGCTGTTAGTGATGCTATGAAGATGTAGTGAATGATGACATATGAAAAGCACTTAGAACCATGCAGGACAGAAAATGCCATCCAGTGCTTGTTAAATGACTCAAAAGTGATAACTGGAAGAGCTGTAATAATATTGCCCGATAACTGTTAATAAAAATTATCTTCAACTTGCCTCTATAAATGCAGGTATAAAGAAGAAAAAAAAGCATGCTCTAAAGTCTCCCTACGTGACGGGACACACACTACTTCTATTTTACAATAGACTCTGTTGGTTTACTTCAAGGTTAAAATCTTGATAAAGCTGACTAGATAGAGATAAGTCTTAAAATATATCCAAACAGCTATTATAAAACTTTCTCAAATGTGTGAGTCAGAAAGAAAGCTAGAAAGGATAAGTATTACAGCTCTAATATTTAAATAAGGAAAACACCATATCAATTTTTTCAGTGTACTTATACATTTGTCATTATATTTATTATTATCTGAAATATGATGTGATTACCTATTCTATTTTATTTTTCTTCATTTAAATGTGACTTACGTTAGAGATGACATTACATCTATTTTGCTTAACTGTGCATGTCTAGCTCTAGCATGCATAGCATATTGCACAGAAAAGGTATTCAACATTTAAGCAAGATCAGAAGAGACACGAGAAAGATCACCAAGGAGTCACTCCAATGGCTTGAGCTCTTTTCAGAGTAAAAATATCTAAGATTTAATTATAAATTGATCCCATTAGTAAGTTGAAACAGAATACTGCTGTTTCCTAGAAAGACTCCAATAATCACAAACACTCACATGATCTTTGTTTGGCATTGTCTGGCGATTACAGGAGTTTGGAGGGAATGGAACTAGATGAGTCAGAATAGGAAGGAGATAACATGTGAAGATGAACAGCAAGGATTAGCAGGAGCAGGAGCTAAGAGCAGATGGTGATTTTAACTGCAAAGTACCCAGTATTCACAGAAAATGTGGAATGTTGGAGATCTAAAACACTGTTTAGAGGTTGTGGCTAATGTGATTCCCGTGCACAAGTGCAAGTCAAATCCAGTTATCATCTATACATAAAAGGGCATGTATTTAACAGCGTATTTCTTAGTAATGTTAGAAGCATAAAATGATATACAACAGAATTCAAAGTATGACAGGATTAAATTCTGCCCTAACAGGATCTAAATAAAATCATCATATCTAGGTCTTTTATTCTTTGGATGGTTAGGAACAAGCAAGATCTTTAATTTCCAATGAGAAACTGGAAGATCGAAAGGAATTAAATCAGTGGTTATGTGGTTCATCAAAAACAGTCATTCTTGCTCTATTTTAGAACTCAGAAAAATTGCTTAAGGACTTCCTATGGAGCTTAGAGTGTATATTATTTTCCCAGGATCCAAACTAGAGTAGGCCAGAAATATACACAGAACATCTATCTGGTCAGTGATGTCATCAGAATAAGTATTCAATTCTTAGAGGATGTGAGAAGTCACCAGTCCAGAGAAACAGGCTAGATAAAAAAGGAGTATGGATAAACGTTAAGTGTATCTGTCTACAGAAGATAAGGTGACATATGGGTAAAGGAGTAGAGTACACATATATCAGGGTAGGAGACTCTGAAAAGAATCAGTAAGTAATACAATACTATGAGAAGCTGGTGCCTCTGTAGTAGTACACCATCTTTACTATGCCAGGTCAAGGAAGACAGACTCCATAGAGGGAGTATGAATTGTGTTTGTCCTTGAAAACCAGACATGTTACTGATTAATATAGAGAAGTGGGAAGAACCAATATAATCAAGTTATGTTAAAACTGGCAAGTCTCAGACTTTGTAGCCAAAACCAATTTCCAATGGTATACTGTCACTCCATAAGATAAGGGAGAATATACAATCATGAGGATGTAATTTAAAAAAATCAGTTACTAGTCATTGAAAGGTAAACATTTTGTTGTATATGTTTTCAGAAATTAACCTGTTTTACATTCATTTTAAAACAAGGCAGAAAGATTGTTTTCTGATAAAATTATAAGCAAACTTCAGTTAAATATTCATTTAGATATATTTAGTCAGGCTTCCAAGAACAACTAAAAAAAAAATATCAAGAAAACTTTCTTTTGTTCTTTGTGGTATTTCTAAAGGTGATTTTCTTTGATTTTATTTCTTCTGACATTTGGTATTATTTGAATTATTGTAATAATAGATCCATATCAAGCGATGTACGTTTCTGAGAGATTCAGGAAGCCAAACAATGCTATCTTAACTAAATCACAGATTTGTTTGCTGTTTTTGTCTCCTCTTCTGTGCATTAACTAGATGACTTTCTTCCCTCTAGAGCAGTAAATCAGAGAATCTGGGGCTATCCCTAGAAGCATTAAGGATACCTTGGCTGTTCCGAGCAGTAACTCAGTTCTTCGAAATCATATCCACTGGGATCTGTGGGGTGCTCGAGACAGCTTTATTTCTCGAATTTATTACATTCCTTCACAGCTTCTCTTAAAGATTTCATAAACTCCCAATGAAAAGTGGTCACTTAAAATCAGACTGCAAACATAGCAGAGGTAATCAGGCTTGTCTTTCATGTGCCCTACATGAACAGCAGGCACATTAACTACTGAGAAGTGCACCTGTGGACCAGGGAGAGCCCAACCCCAGACAGTTCTCTTTTGCCTTGAGATCATGCCTGGGGGACTTTTCTGCAAGCTGACACTCTGTCACAACTGAGCTCAATTTTTATAGAAGGACACTTTTTGTATTTCCTAAAGAATTCATGGGGCCTTTTCAAATTCTTCTATTTGACCTATTTGCAGGTTTCGGAAAAGAAATTTACATGGTTTATTACGAAAGCAGTACATGTGTATTTATATTACCCAAAGGTGGCTCTAATTTTATATTCTTTTAAGATTTTACGGACTTATTTTGTTTCTCGGGAGTCAAGGAGACTTTTTTGTGTTTGTATTGTTTTATCAATTTAATATGATTTAAGACCTTAGAATGAGCTGGGCATACAAGAGATGATAAATGTAAATGTGTGTGTGTGTGTGTGTGTGTGTGTATGCTTCAGTGTTTAGCAAATTCATATGGTCTGCTACAACTGGAAGTAGTAAGAAAAATAAATATTTGGTAGGGTTATAAATGATAAGATTGAATTTTAGTTCAGGGCATAATAATGTATCCATATGTTAAAGTAAAATATAGTTTAACTATCTGCTTGACAGATTTTATAAAGCACATGTTGTTGAAACCAGGGAATCTGGGGACTGGAGTGATGCCTTAGTGGTTGGAGCACTTGCCTGGCAAATGTGAAGACCCGGATTAAACCCCAGCACCACATACACAATGAAGTGTCAGAGCAATGAATTCCAGATTTAAAAAAATATACTAAACAAAATTGATTTTCTCTTTCTCTCTCACACACACTCCCTTTCTCTCTGCTTAAAAAAAATAAACATGGGACTCTGATAGAGTATATGGTCATCAGTCTAAAGCATTTTACCAAGGCACCCCAAGCACCACAAGGTAACTAAAATTTCCAAAGGAAAAATAAGAAAATTTGAGACATTTTAAAAATTCGATATGCTATCAGATTGAGAGTCTTTCCCACTTTAACATTAAACCAGGGAATATTCCTTTAATGACATCATGTCTTTAATAATTTTTATTTTCTGTGCTATCCAAAAACAAAATGCCAAAAATATGTTTGGAATAACAAACATGGTTGGCTGTGGCTAATCTGGTCCTGATTCAAGAAATTGTGTGGAATTTATCAGGCATAACATATCATCAGTAAGTAATTGTGTTCTTTGAAGATATTTTTCTTTCAATTCATGTGAATTATTTTTCAATCATTAACATGCTTTAAAAAACAGATTTCTGTGTGGTCATTTGGACTTAAATACCTTTGAAGTTACTTTATAAAGTCCCTGTTAGTATGTCTTCTGGCCTGGAATGAGGTAAGGTAATGCTGTGATTCAAAGTGTGATTGACAGTAGGGATTTCCAGAACCTCTTGTATATGGTGAGATTTTGTACCAATTTTATTTAAATCAACTTTTTCATTTCAAATAAAGTGATGTTTAAATAATTAGATAAATAATTAGATTAGGGATGTTTCTTTATAATTCTACTTTGCTAATACACAGGTATTGAATTTAGAAAATGGTATGTTTTGCTTTTTATTTTACCTTCATTTTTCTCCTGTTAAACAGACATTATGAGAAGTTTCAGGTTCATGGTAAAATTGAGCAACATCACAGAGTTCCCAATATAATCCCTGTCCCTACACATGCCCAATTTCCCCACTAGCAGCATCTCTCATCATAGTGATAAATTTGTGGCACTGATGTTACTGCATTGACACATCTTGTCAATCAAAGCCCACACTTTTCATTGGAGTTTACTCTTGGTAGCAATGTATTTTGATTAAATAATTGTATAATGGCATATATACTCCAATATAACATCACACACATTAGTTATATTACCCTAAAAAAATCTTCCGGGGTTCTGCCTCTATATCCTTTCTTAGCTCCAACACCTGGAAACCACTGATATATTTTTATTCTCTCCATTGTTTGAACTTTCCTGGAATGTCCATATTTGGAATCAGGAGGCATGTAGTCTTTTCAATTTGGATTCTTTCACTTAGTTATATACATGTAAAATTCCTCCATGACTCTCCATTGCTCTGTAGCTCATTTCCATTTTAGTGCTGAATAATATTCCATTCTCTGGTCCTATCTTAGTTTATGTAGGTATCCATTTGATAAAGGACGACTTGGTTGCTTCTAAGTTTTGGAATTTATGAATAAAAGCTACAAACATTCACATGAAGGCATTTGTGTGGACACAAGTTTTCAACTTATTTGAGTAAATACCAAGGAGTTCAATTGCTGGTTCTTATGGCATGAGTGTGTATGCTTAGTTTGTAAGAAACTCTCATAACGTTTTCCAACATCACTAATTTATTCCACAAGCAATAATGAGAGTTCTGCTGCTCCAGATTCTTATTAGGATTTGCTGCAGCCAGTGGTTTGGGTTGTGGTCATTGTAGTAAGTATGGTGTGCTACTTTGTTTTAAATTGCAGTGCCCTAATATGCGATATGGAGCGTCTTGTAATCTGCTTATTTTTACTCTGTATATCTTGTTTGGTGAGGTCAGTATACAGGTTTGTACTTATTTTTCGGTCAGATTTTTAAGTATCTGCTTATTGAGTTTTAAGAGTTATTTTAACAACCCTTTATCAAATGTGTATATATGTGTATATTGCAAATATTTTCTCTTAGTATTTTATTCATCTTCTCATTATCTCCATTATCGTTCATAGAGCAGAACTTAATTTTCATAAGCTCCAGTTTATCATGTATTTCTTTCCTGAATCATGCATTTGTGTTGTATTTCAAACTTATTGTCAAATCCAAGATGTTTTAGATGTTAGCATTTGTTATCTCCTAGGAATTTTATTGTTTTACATTTACATTGAGACCTATGTGCATATTCAATGAATTTTTATGAGAAATATGTTTCTAGATTTGTATTTTTGCATATTGATGACCAATTCCAACATAACTTTTGAAAAAATTATTTTATCAAGCATCAATTGACCAAGGTAAGTTTACACATGTAAGTCTCTTTCTTCACCAATACCATTTTATATGAATTGCTGTAGATTTATAGTAGGTTTGGAAATAGGGACTATGGGTCATTTTACTTTATTCTCCATTAATTTTGTGGTGGCTATGCTGGGTCTTTTTACCTCTCCATAAAAGCTTTAGGATGAACTTGTCAATATCCACATGAGTAGCATAGTGGGATTTGATGTGTATTGCATTGACCATGAAGATCAGGCTGGAAACACTAACATCTTAATATTACTGAGCATTCCTACCCATGAATGTGGAATATTGTTATAATTATTTAGTTCTTTACTGATTTATCATATTGTTATAGTTTGACTCATATATATGCACACATATATATTTATGAGTTTAACTCATATAAGTGTGTATATATATATATTTTTTGTCAAATATAACTCATTTTGGGGCTGTTATTTTTTAAAGAGGGACAGTGGGAGAGAGGGAGAAAGAGAAATTTTTATTTA
Organism: Aplodontia rufa; assembly: GCA_004027875.1. Taxonomy (NCBI): domain Eukaryota; kingdom Metazoa; phylum Chordata; class Mammalia; order Rodentia; family Aplodontiidae; genus Aplodontia; species Aplodontia rufa. Next base: position 39,693 of record PVKS010005611.1, on the reverse strand, counting down.
GTTTTTCTTGTGGTGTTTATTGCTCCAACACTTTGTTGTGTATGTGGTGCTGGGATTTGAACCTGCATACTCGTGTGTGCCAGAAGCACTGTAATGTCTGAGCTACTACTCCAGGACCTCTTGCTTTTCTTGTCTCATTGCCTTAGATGAGATTTCCTGTAAATTTTGGAAAATGATGTTGAGAGGCTACAAACTTACCCTATTCCTGATAGCAAGTGATTGTTTCTAAAAGATAGAATCAACATTATTTAATTTTTCATTTGGTTTTTGTTTCTCCAATACTTAGTTGTGTATGTGGTGCTAAAGTTCAAATTCCGGTTCTCACGCATGCCTGGGAAGCTCTCTACCATTGAGCCACCACTCCAGCCCAACAAGTGATTTTTAAGTAAAATTTAAGTTTCCTTGTTTTAGAATAGTGAATCACATTTGATTTTCAAATGGTAAACCTATAGTACACCTGAATACAAACATGCACACACACACACCAGAAGACAGAACATATTTTAGAGGTGAATGCTTTGTAATGAGATTATTGTTACACTTAGATCAATTTACTGTGCTGAGCTTTAAGCTTAGAACTTAGATTCTTATGTATTTGTGCTTCTTCAAAAACCTCATCTTACAAATTCAATTAATCTTTATATGAATAGTTACCAGTTCTATTTCCAGTTCAGCAAATAGATCAGTCAATTCAATATGTCTGGATTTTTATAGCAGAATTTATATTTCCATTGATAATAGATTAAAGATTACAGATGGTTTGAGTTCTAAGGTTTAAATGTAGTGTCTTGAAGTTATATCATGTGTTGGCAACCCACATGCTGTTTCACATGTCATATTGTTCAACTGAAAAAAAAATTTATTTTTGAGGTTGCTTTTTGTTCCAATTAATTCTCCAAAGAGTTTCAAAATGGCTGGCAATAGTAAGCAATGTATATTACCTATTTTTAAGAACAAAGAATCAGATGTCTTTCATCATTTCCTTCCTCCTTTTCATTGTATCTGAAATTTAATTTACAGAAAACTATGCTGTATGGTTTGTGTTTGATAACCTGGTAGTTTAAACATTTTAAAATATGTATTATGTGTATCAATGATAATCCATCAAGATTTTATTATGATTTTTAGTAATTGAAAATATTATTTTGAGAGAGAGTCTGAGGAATCTTTGTTACCCTAACCACTTTATTGATTATGCAGTAGGAGCTTACAAAGTCTGTGTATGCTGTAGACTTTGGCTGCATGAAGTGGCTATTAGGTTATTTGCTAACATGGCTTTACTAACTTACAAAGAGAACAAAATCACTAATCTGGGAGAACAATAAATGCGATCCACACTAGCATTGAATCAGATCCTGTGTTCTGCCTGTCCTCTGTATTTGGCTGTCACTCTGTTGACAGCAGGTGCTTCAAATGTCTATTTGGACCTAAAGAACACAAAATCCCTAATCTAATCCTAATATTGACAGAGTCCCTACTAATTTCATATGATTGGTGCAGTTGTAATTGCAATGAAAATTTCACTGAATAGTCAATGAATAAGAAGTATCTAGTTCATTGATCACATATTTAGAGACTTTTCATTGTTTTGGCACAAGTTTAAAAAACTTTTTCAAATATAGGTGATCTAGATCCCAGCATGTAGTTAAAATTGCAAAATGTGACATATGTACAGAAAAATAACTTGTCAAAGGTTTCAGAAATTGTGTACACATTGTCGAATGTTCCTCTATGAAAATTAACTTAAATTGCATTCTTCCCAGCAGTATTTGGCAGGGACAATTTCTTAGAAATTAGTACACTTCTCAGCATAAAAAAATACTTCTAGGAATCTAACACTGGGGAATGAAATTTTTTTAAAGATGGTTTTGCTGTGTTTCTTACAGAGATAAAATAATTGAAAATAGCCTTATTGTCCAAATATACAGCATTATTTAAACAGATTATGAGACATTGATGGAATCTTATATCATGCAAGCTAATCTCATCAAAATAATATTTCCTAAGATTTTTTTTCTGTGGATAATGTTTTATTCATTGATATTGTACTCACTGCAGAAGCAATCAATAATATATTTTTAACTAACATAAAGTAAACATATCTTGGTGGTGGTTTCGTTGTTTCTTTCCTCATACCATACTCAATGCTACTTGAATAAACATAGAATCATTAAGGCAGAAGATACACTGCAGAAAAAAAAGAATGATTTCTGTGTGGCAAATAATTTTAATTTAAAGCTAAATGGTATGGAGGCATAATCATTTTATTACAGATTTCTGGCAAACACAGGTCTAGGATGCATTTATATCCACGTGGTTTTAGGAAAACAGTATTCCTTTTCAATCTGAAATTGAAGAAAAAAATGATTCTTTCAACTGTAACGAAATGACGTATCATCAAAATTAGAGGCTTTCCATATGGTAACAGTGGTCTAGTCCCTCTTGGCACTGAGCTAATGGAAAACATTCTGTTTCATCCATAATTTGTTTAGTAATCCTGGGCCCTTTTGTTTTTTCTTTTCCAATCAAGGGGGAGAAGATAATTCCTATTTTGCACATCTTTATTAATCAAGCAAAACTGGGGAACAGATGTAGGATTCTTTAGCTGTTATAGGGATAGACAGAAGGAGAGCCATAATTTTTAGTTTTGTCACTCTAAACGATGCCCATGAGACATGGCATCAGAGACATAACCATTGAGATGCAGAATCCAATTGACAACAATGCTTTCTAATGGGAGGTAAGTAAGTTGTGCTTTGCTGACGTGCATTCATTATACAATCAAGTACACACACATCGTCATTGGTTGTTGACCAGTAGGCAAAGTCACCATACTTGGTTACAGGTTCTTCAGCTTTGCTGTTTCAGTGGAGGGTGCAATTACTACATACTTTGATTGGAAAAAATTCTGTTATGTATTTTTCAACAAGTAACAGTCAAAAATGGAACTAGAGTTTGGAGGGTCAAAAGGAATTGGCCTTCAGGTCACGTTTACCAATATTACACAATGACTCCTAAGTTATCAGCAGTTGTTCTGTTTTACCTTGATAGTTTTAAACTAATTGCCTTACTTGCATTTCACATAGCAACTGCAATCTTTAATAATTTAACTATTGAACTACTCAATTTTATGGAAATAACTTGAATAATTCCTATTTTTCTGATAAATATATTTAGGCTAATTAAATTGTATTAAGTCAGAAACACTTGAGCTCTTGCTGAATACAGCACACATGTGGTACAGTATGGGGGACGAAAAATAAATACTAAATGTTTAAGGTTTCTGCTTTTCACAGAACTTAAACCATTTTCTTTAAGCAAACTTGCTAACCACCTCTTTATTGAAAGTAAGTCTGAACCTCTAGTGCATTTAATATAGTACATTTCAATCTGAATCAAAACACAGTGAACACTCCAACCAAAAGCATTTTAAAATATTCTCTTTTTGACATCTGAATTGAAATTTTCTGTCATCTATTATATATGCTTTCATAATTTAAAACCAAGACTGGTCTCAAACATTTTTTACTATAAATATTAGTATTATTTCATATTATATTTAAAGAATGTAGTTATCTGTATTATAATTTACTGTGACCTTTTTATTCCAGAAGCACTATTATAAGGAGTCAGGAATAACTATCACATAACATACACGTTCCACTACCCAATTCATGTAAGATCAGAGTCCTGGGATTTAATGGGAATAAAATAGTCTTCCTATATTCTAGCAATTTTTGACCTAGTCATTATGTCTATGGGAAAGTTACATTTCAAGTGTATTCTGAAAATAATTTGATTTTGCATTGTTTTCATTAGGTATAAAACCACAATCAGGAAATCTAAACAGCCAGATTAATGATTTGATATCCTTCCACCTCCCATGGGAATAGTTCATCTTGTCTTTAGAATAATGATAGTTATAATGGATTTAAAATTAGTAAGAAGAATTATTTACTTTTCACTGGATATTAAACTGAAAAGGAGTATTCTGTTTTAGATATGACAAATCTAATAGATATTATGACTTCTTTAAGTCACAATTAGAACAGAAATTCACAAACGTATGAAATTCTTTCTCTACATTGGGCATCTAGGTAGTCCACTCATAATTTGCCTTAAAATTTTTGGAACAATATACAGCAAGGAAATATATTTTTGGAACTGTTGTTCATTGTTCCGTATATATGGAATATAATAGAATAGAAAACAAAAAAATTAGTTTTGTGTTTGAAGTATGCATAGGTTTGCTTTAGTCTGAAGCATAGATTATTTGTCATATAAAATTTTGTGAGGGAGGTGGGTCAATGACCCTAAAAGTAAAGCAAGTTTATTATGAAAAAAGAGGCTAAATTCAAGAGCTTCCTGGAAGTTCTGATCAGAGAGAGACATGCCATAATCTTAAAGCTACCACAGAGCAAAGGGAGGAGGGCAAAATGAATGATTCCAGTTTTGATTCAGCTATTTTTCACAGGAGAAAGTTGGATACAGCAACCCAGTCCTGTAGGAGCAGAATATTTTATTTGGTTATGCTTAATGTGCACTAAAGGCATAGTAAGAGCGGTGATACCTAGGAGCTGAGCATCATGATTCAGCCCGTTTTGCATGAATTAGCCCATTAACACTCCTGAGAGGCCTGGATCTGATGAGGTAGAGAATATTTTCTTCCGTTGTGTAAGACTACATACAAAATGCATAATAAATGAAGTAAATGCTCTAATTTCCAAGCTAGTGCTCATGTTATTTCAAATTTATTCCATCCACAACATTAAAAATTATCCAATTATTTCATTACCCTTTCTTGAATTTTCCTCCCATCCTGACACATCCTCACCATTGGTCAATTAATTCTCAGGTTATTTTCCTTCTCTCTCTCCTACATCTTCTCATGTCCCACTGTTCATCAGTGTGTTGACACTTTAAATGTGATTAAGTTTAGCAAATTTATTTTTAACTGCTGTATAAAGCATAAAACTAGTATATATTGAGGTAACTGATGTTTCTGTGCACTAATACATTGTGTAATGTTCAAGACAGGTTAAACCTCTGTCACCTCAATCATCATTTCTTTATGGTAAAAGCTTTCAAAATTCTTTCTTCTAGTTTTTTGAAATGGAGAGCATATTATAAGAAAATGCTCACAGTATAAGATTCAAAAGATTCAAGGGTCACGCAATGAATACTAATTCTCCATATCACTGTTAACTTCCAGCCACACTTAATGCTTCTTAGAAATGTCCACAGTTGCTAATTTTCCAGCACTGTGGTTATTAAGTGAGGGAAGAAGAACAATTTAGCTGAGTTTGGAGTTATCACTCCAAACAAGACAGAGCTTGCAACAAGCTTCATATCACACAGAAAAGAACTGGAAGACCTGCTGTTTGAGCCTAACTCATTCTGAATTTGTGTATAGTAACTGAAACTGGACCTCTATTTGATTCTACCGTAATCCACTGAAAAAAAAACATGAGATGAAAGAAAGTCTCAATTAAAAATATATTTGATTGTACATAATTATTCTGAAGTAAAGTATCTGACCAAGGATTAGAGTATTGGTAACGTGAAGTTTTCAGTATTAATAGTACCATATTTAAAAATAAGTAACACAGTATTCTCTTCCTTTACTTCCTCTTTGTTTTAGAAATTGTAATGTAATTTAAAACTATTCAAAATATGTCATTTATCAATATGTTAAATGTACTTATATTTATTTAATTGTCTTTTTTTTTAAAAAAGAGAGAGAAAGAGAGAATCAGTTTTATTCAGTTTTTCATGTGGCTTTCATCGCTTGGACACTTCATTGTATATGTGGTGCTGGGGTTTGAACCCGTGTACTTGCACTTGCTAGGCAAGTCCCGTAACTGCTGAGCCACTGTTCCAGTCCCTCCTTACATTTATTTTACAAAATAAAATTTTCTACATTATTGATAATTAGAAAAATAAATGTGGAAGTAAAGGTGGTAAGGAAAAACCCTAGAATTCCAATACCCAGATATAAACACTGTTAATATTTTGATACTATGGATTATTTAAATTCATATTTTTTTATAAATTGACATTTATAACTTGCTAGTATGTAGATCAATTAGTTGAAATATTATATTGCTTTAAAACTTTCACTTTACACTTATTCACATGTTAATTTATTTTAAGAACATTTTCTAGTCTTTGTAGTTTTTCATATATATTTTATTATTTTTTTAAAAAAGAGAAGGATAGAGAGAAAGAAAAAGAGAATCAATTTTATTTAGTTTTTCACATGGCTTTCTTTGCTCTGACACTTCATTGTGTACATGATGCTGGGGTTGAACCTGTGTACTAATACATGCTTGGCAAGTGCCATAACCGCAGAGCCACCTCTCCAACCCTTCATATTTATGTTAATGACTAAATTAATTCATTGTGTGAGTAGCATCTCAATATAAATGCCTAAGTTTATGAATTAGTTGGAAGCAGAACTTTTATTTTTCTAACGCCATTTTCTGACTTTGTATTCAAAGATAGCTTTGAACAAGAATGTGAGCAACATTTTCTGTTTTTTGCTTTGAAAAATTTGTATAGAATTTGCAAAAAAAATTTTTTCTTAAATGTTTTTATAAATTTTTCTCTAAAAAATCTGGCTTTTCTGGTGCCCAGCAAAATAGTGTAAGCTTGCTAAGGACTCTTCCTCCTATTGATTAAAACTAAAATCTCTGGGCCTGGGGATATAGCTCAGTGGTAAAACTCTTGTCTAGCATGTAAGAAATCCTGTGTCCAATCCCCAGTATTGAAAAAAAATCTATCCATCAATCAATCAATGAAAATCTCTGGAAAAAGCAGAGAAAGCAGCTATTTTAGAATTCAGAAGCAGGAAGATTCAGGAAGGAACTCAAAATTTAAAGAAGGGGGAGTTTCCTCAGGTATTTGTGTGCTTGTTTGATTTTAGTGCATTTATTTGAAAGTTCTGACCTGCGGTTGAGCAGCAGGCATAACATTGTTAGATAACGTAGGCATCAGCATTTCTGGGGAAATCGCCATCTCTCTGGCCAGATGACCAGGAAAGGGGCCCCTGAAGAGTTGAGAGGGTGAGAGGAAGTACCAGTTTTCTTTTCATGGTTTTTCTTTGTCCTGACTAAAGCTAGATCTCAGCTCTTAGGCTGTGACAAAAGTAGCAGGCAACTGAATTTCCAGGAGAAATTCAATCTTTCTGCCCAGGAAAAGTGGCCAAATGGCCCTATTGACTTAAAATGCTCAAGAAAATTTCCCTGTTCTCTCTTTCCCTTCTTGCCATGGAAATTTGTGGGCCTTCATGTTAAGTTACTAATGGAGCAGCAGCACATAATATGAGAGATATTAGTCATTTCAGTAGAGAAAATAAACACCATAAAGGCTGGAAAATAAAAGTTAAATGTTGTCTATTTATAAATAATATCATTTTACACAGAAATCTCAAGAAGTTTATAAAATGATTCTTACAAATAGTGGGTGAGATTAATAAGGTTGTAAGATACAATGTCAGCATACACATATAAACATTATTTCTTATTCAGGCAAAGAACAATCATACTGGAAATGCTCTTGGAATGAAGAAAAATCTCCATGAAAAATACACTTGAAATGTTCATAATGATTCTAAAATAAAATATCTGTTTCATTAATAATTCAAGGTCTAGAGTGCTGGTATCATATCTTAGTACTAATTTCAGTACTAATAGTGCTCTGTTTAGAATACAACAATACCAAGTACACCCATTTATAATAGGACTAAAGAGACATGATACAGACAACTGGGAGAAGATGGAGACCGCTGGAAGGCTACATGTGGAATCTCTCTCCAACATCAGCAGTGGGAGAAGTGCCTTTCAACAAGGTGGGTGAACAGCAAAATTTTGCTGAAACATCATCTTAAGAAGGTGGGCAGTTGAAGCAGCTGCTCCCAAGAGTTCAGCCAGAGGCTGCCCCAGGTGCTGCAGCATCTGCCACTGAATGCCCCCCTCCTGGCAGCCCTGTTTTCTGACTGCTCAGGCCCCATGTCCCTGCAGCCCTGTGTTCTGACTGCTCAGGCCCCATGTCCCAGGAGCCCTGCGTTCTGACTGCTCAGGCCCCATGTCCCAGGAGCCATGTGTTCTGGGCAGGAGTCTGCCTCACAGGCCCTATGAGTTTAGGGTGCAGATGGCCCCAAGAGCCATTCCCGTTTTGGGGCTGTGAGGGCCTCAGGATCCACGAGGTAGAGGGTGGCATCTGCACCAGGTGTGGTGAATTCGGGGAGGCCATTCCCCAAGGACCTGTGAGCTCTTCTCGCAGCTGCCTCAGGATCCACAAAATTGCCAGCGGCTGCTGGGGTTCTAGCTGAAGTGGGACAGAAGTCTGGGCAGGCAGCCATGAAAGTGTCCAGGGTCTGAACCCAAGAAGGCCAAAAGGCTGTATTCACAGGAAACACTGGTGGTGAAGGACTGCACTACCTCCACATAACAAGAATACTGGAGGATTCCTGGAAATCTGACTTCCAGCTGAGAAGAGCAAAAACCAAGCCCTCCAGCAACCTTACCCTGGAAGGGCCGCCATCCAAGTGATCATCTGCCCCCACTGTCTATTTTGACCTCCTTAGGGTGAATAACCCATAATCCTCCCAACTTTCCATTAACACCATTAAGATGTTGGTTTTATTTGTTTTGCTTTCCCTGTTTGTTCATTTCTTTTGATTCATTTGTTTTGCTGCTGTTGTTGTTGTGTTACAGAACAGCACGTTTTGTTTTTGTGCTGTGTGAGCTTCTGTACTACTGCCTTCTTCACTTTCTTCCAGCAACAGCTAAACATAATTCCCTCTCTCTCTTACCCTGCTCTAAAGTCATTACCTCAGTCTCTTCCATTTTCTTTTTAATCTTTTCAGAATATCCTGCTTTGTCTTCATTCTCTTGCTGTTCTGGCTTCAAATTCACAAGTTACTCTCTGCCTTCAATCTCATTTCCTTTGCTCTCGAGACTATTTTTCCTTACCTCTCAAGGTACTGGGAATCTGAGGTGAATGTCACACTTGTTAATGGTTGTTTGCTTTTAAAGCAGGAATAATGTGACAATTCTCACAGAGGACAATTGCTAATTTTGCTCTTCATATATGTGGTAATGAACATTGTAACACTTACAGAAGGGACAGAGTAACCAGTTCAACTCTGTCTATTGTTTGTGTTGGCTGTACATATTTACTCTTTTCCCTTATATCTTGAAGCATTGGAAATTGTGAAGGTCAATAATAATTCACAGCTCCAGTAGCCAGCTCTACATTTATACTATCCAAATTGTACCCCACTATACCTTAGTTAAGGGAATGCTACAAGAAGAAGATGTAACCATAGTTAACCATTTATGCACCAAATTCCTACACTCCCAAATATAGAGAAAAATTACTCCATCACAGAAAACCACTCATATGTCTCAACATAATAATATTGGGGGAAATTAATTCACCTTTATCACCAAAAGATAGATCATCAAAACAATACAATTAAAAATTAACAAATAAGTCTAAAGCCTAGACAACTATATATATCAAATGCACCTAATAGACATTACAGAATATTCCATCCCAAATCAACGGAGTTAACCTTCTCAGCAGTATGTGGATCCTATTCCAAATTATATCTTGGTTCCCAAAGTAAATCTTAGCAGATATGAAAAAGTTGATATAATCCCATGTATTCTGTCATATCACAATGGTATGATCTTAGCAATTAACAGCAAGAAAATAATACAATGTACATAAATATATGGAGATTGAATAGTATCCTCTTAAATGAAGAATGGACCAGAGGAAATGAGACCAGAAATCAAGAAATTCTTGGAAATGGATGAGAATGAAGACACAACATATTGTAACCTCTGGGACAGTATGAAAGCATTCTTAAGAGGTAAATCTATACCACTGAGTTCCTTCATCAAAAATTATGAGAAAGCCCAAATAAATAAACTTACACTCCACCTCAAATCCCTACAAAATGAGGAACAATCTAATCCCAAATCCAGTAGAAGATAGGAAATAACCAAGGTCAGAGCTGAAATCAATGAAATTGAAAACAAAAATAATAAGTAAATAAAAAGAATCAATGGAATGAAGAGTTGGTTCTTCAAAAAAACTAAATAAAATCAATAGACTCCTAGCCAACCTCACCAAAAACAAGGATGAAATGAAGCAAATCAATAAATCAGAAATGAAAATGGAGACATTACCACTAACTCATATGAAATTCATGATTATCAGAACTAATTTTGAAAAACTACACTCCTCCAAGTTGGAGAATCTGGAGGACATGAACAATTACCAAGCCAAATACAACATTCCTATACTGACACAGGAAGATACTGAACAGCTCAATATACCAAAATCAGATATTGAAACTGAAACAGAAATCAAAGTCCTTCCAAAAAAGAAAAGCCCAGGACCTGATAGATTCTCAATGGAATTCTACCAGACCTTTACAGAAGAATTAACACTTCTTACTAAGCTATTCCATGAAATTGAAATGGCTGGAACTATCCTAAACACTTTTTATGAGATAACCATAACCATGATACCAAAACCCAACAAAAAACATATCAAGAAAATCATAGACCAATATTCCTAATGAACATAGACACAAAAATCCTTAACAAAAATCCTAGAAAATACATCCAAAAACACATCGAAAAGATAATACATCATAAATCATGTGGGTTTCATTCCAGACACACAAGACTGTTTCAACATACACAAATCAATAAATGTAATCCATCTTTTAAACAGAATTAAAGACAAAAACTGTACTATTATCTCAATTGATACAAAAAAGGCCTTTGACAAAAATCTAACACCCCTTTATGCTCAAAACTCTTGAGAAGACAGGGATCAAAGGAACTTACCTTAATTTTGTAAGGGCTCTTTATGGTGAACCTACAGCCAACATCATACTCAATGTAGAAAAACTGAAAGCATTCCCACTACATCCAGGACAAAACAAGGCTGTTCACTCTTAGCACTCCTATTCAATTTAGTCCTTAAAAAACCCTATCCAGAGCAATCAGACATGAGAAGGAAATCAAAGGGATTCAAATAGGAAAACAGGACATTAAACTATTTCTATTTCCTAATGATATATTCCTAAACCAAGAAAACACAAAAAATTTATATCAGAAGACTGCTAGAGCATGTAAATGAATACACCAAAGTGGCAGAATACAAGATCAATACCCATAAATCAACAGTTTTTCCATACTTCTGCCAAAGAAGAAATAATCTAATCCATCCCATTCACAATAACCTAAAAAGAATAAAATTCTTGGGAATTAATCAAACAAAGTTAAAGACCTCTACAATGAAAACTACTGAACATTGAATAAAGCAATTGAAGATCTGAGAAGATGGAAAGACATCTCGTGTTCTTGGTTAGGCAGAATCAATATAGTTGCAATGGCCATTCTGCTGAAAGTGCTGTACAGGTTCAGTGCAATCCCCATTAAGATACCAATGTCATTGTTCATTGATATAGAATATTTAATTCTGGAATTCATTTGGAAGAATAAGAAACCCAGAATAGTCAAAGCAAAAATGAAACAAAACAACTCAATCAAAAATACGATCTGAGGAATCTCAATATCTGACCTGAAATTATACTATAGAGCTGTAGTAACAAAAATGGTATGGTATTGGTATAATGTCCATGAAGACCAATAGAATAGAATATAGAATACTGAGACTAACCCACAAAATTTTAACCATATGATATTTGTCAAAGGGTGCAAAAATATAGCTTGGAGGAAAGAAAGCCTGTACAACAAATGGTATTGGATAAACTGGACAGTCAAATGCAGACAATTGAAATTAGTCTCATCTAATCATCTCTCATCCTGCACAAAAATCAAATTGGAGTAAATCAAAAAACTAGGAATTAAGCCACGCAGTTAGTACAAGAAAAAATAGAATCAACATTCCACCATATTTGTTAGGCTCCTTCTTCCTTAACAAGATGCCCATAGTACAAGAACTAAAATCAGGTACTAATGAGTTGGATGTCATTAAAATGAAAAGCCTCTGCAAAGCCAAGGAATTATTCAAGAGTGTCAAGAGAGAACCTACAGAATCAGAGAAAATCATGGCCTGCTACCTCTCTGACAGGAGGCTACTATCCAGAATATAAACAGAACTCAAAAAACTTTACATCTAAAATGCAAGCATTCCAATCAATAAACTGGCTATAGAACTAAATAGAAACTTCTCAACAGAGGAAGTTCAGAAAGTCGAAACATATATGAGAAAGTGCTCCACGTCATTAGCAATCAGAAATGCAAATCAAAATGGCACTGAGATTCCACCTCACTTGATCAGACTGGCAAAAATGAAGAATAAGAACAATAATAAAACCTGGAGGGGTTGTCTGGAGAAAGGAACATTAGCATACTGTTGGTGGGACTGCAAACTGCTGCAGCCACTCTGGAAAGCAATGTGGAGACCTCATAAAATTACGGATGGAACTACATATGACCAAGTTATTCCACTCCTGGGTATTTTCCCAGAAGAGTTAGAATCAGCTTATTACAGAAATACAGCCACATCAATGTTTACAGCAGCTCAATTTACAATGATGAAATTATAGGAACAACCTAGATGCCCTTCACTGGATGAATGGATACACACACACACACACACACACACACACACAGAGACAATGGAATTTTACTCAGCCTATTACAATGATATCACAGCTTTTCCAGGAAAATGGATGGAAATGGAACAAAAACCATGCTGAGTCAATCAAGCCAAACCCAGAGACTTAAGGGTTCAAATGTTCTCTTTTATATGTGGAAGCTAGAGTAAAACCTGATATAAGATGAAAATTAGTCATATTTATTTAATAAGCACACCAAATTGGAAGTAACAGATTGCATAAGTTGTGGGGATATAGCTACGAAGGGGTGAGAGAAAGGGAGGGAAAAGAAGGGTGCTCAATACTGTACAATGCAGTTGACTCCCATGAGAACCCCAAGTATACACAGGTATGTGTGTAATTGTAGTAATTTCAGTGTTTAATTACATGCACATAGTCATTTATATCTGTAACTTGGGGAAACTACAGAGGAGTCATGAGATCGGGGAGTTGGGAAGGATGGGAGATCCTGGACAAGGATCAGGTTTAAGCAACTCTGTCAATATGTTCGCATGTATGAATGTGAACCAATAAATCCCTTCATTATGTAAGATAGTGCTGAAACAGTAGAAAACAAATATATAAAACTTAAAAAGAAATATGTTATAATTCTGTTTGAAAATGTCTACATTATTTATTCCAAGAATTTACAAAGCAGTGATGAAGAAACCAACCAAGAAATATCTAAAGTGGGAAAGTATTGAATCTTTCTTGCTTATTCATAGAATAAATGCAATCTCAATAAAAATACCAATGGGTTTTTTGTAAACAATAACAAGCTGATTCAAAAGATAAATAGAAATGCAATAGAAATATAAAAGTCTAAATCCTTTTGTAAATAAAGTTTTAAGATACATACTATCTGATTTCAATACTTAGTCTAAATAACCACCATAATCATGATAAAGGTCTAGATATGTGGATCAATGAAACAGAAGAGATTTCAAAACATGCATATATGAATATGGTCAATTACTTTTAATGTTATATAACATTAAAAGTAATTGACCGTATTTTAAATTTAAATCAGTAGTTAAATAGAGATTGGACAGAAGCTTCCTTAGTAACCTGAACTCAATATCTCTCTCAGTTTTTCCCAAAGGGCTCTGATTGCACATTGGGGAACATTTTCAGTATTAAATCAGGTTATTTGCAACTTTGTCTTAGCTTTGGTGTGTTGCTTGCTCAGTCTCAGATTAACCAGACGTGGGATCTCAGAACCTTCTCAGATAGCAAGGGCTATCTCAGGGAATAGGCTATCTCAGGGCATAGGCTCAGCTTTCCCTTGCATGTTGTTGCCCATTCTTCCTGCCCCCTCAAGTGCCCATCCAATTGGTTGGTGTTCATCAATTGGTTGTGGGTTTTCATTTTCATAACTGTACCAGAGCTTGGAATGAGGACAGAGGATTTAGAACCAATGAAAAGAAAATCTCACTGTTCTTAGTGAGATTCAATCTTTCTGTAGCTTAATTATGCTTCCTGGATTGCTGCAATTCTTTCATTAGCTTACTGAATTCTGAAAAAAAAATATTGACTCTAAATTTTATTCCTTTTTTTCCCACTGCTTTAATGTGGAGGTGGATTTTTGAAAGTTTATAACCATCATTCTCTTTCATATAATTTCTCTTTTTATCTTTATCATATTGATCAGATTTTATTTTCCTTTTTCTCTTATTCAATATCTATGTAAAGGAAATACCAGGAGTAACATTCTGGGTGGTTACTGATTTAGCTTTGTAGTGTGGTCCTGGTAACCATAATATGACTTACCTGGTTATGATGCACCCAAGCATTCCAATAATAGCCTATAGATAGTTTGTGGACAAATGCAACTTTTTCCAATGGACTTTTTAAATTTCTCTTCCAATCTCTTACATATTACTACGTATGAATAGCTATTATTATTTCTAGAAACCATACATATGTTCATTATGTAGCCATACCCCTGGGTAGATATCATTTAAATACTTGTTATGATGTATAAACTTTATCTACAGATTGACTGTCTCCTGTCTCAATCTATGGTACATTTTAATAGCTGATGTTGGCCTTGAAATCTTCTATTGAGAATGTTACTCCCAAAGAAAAGAATTTCCACCAAAAACTGAGATTTGGGATTCCTATCCAAAGAAATAAATAATTGGTCAGCAAACATTACTCTGGATTTTTTTTCTTTTTCCTTGTCTGTTTCTCCTGAATAGAAACAAGTTTCAAAATTAATATTTACTGCATCAACTCTAAGGCAAATTAACATGACATTCACTTTTAATTTATTATTTAAAATTGCTTTTAATAGTTGATTTTAATTGTAGAAGAGAATTATGCTTGATGACAATGGGACTTGTGTGTTTGTGTGTGTGTGCATGTGTGTGTGTCTGATTTTGATTTCCATACTTGGTGTGCTTTAACAAAACTATACGCTATTTACTATACTAGATAAGCCAAATAAGACTGGTGCCCCTTAAAAATATTGGGGACCATATAGTTTATGCATTTTTGCTCATATCAAAATGAGACACTTAAAAGAATACTTAAAATAACATGTGAATGATTTTTTCCAATACAAATGAATGTTAACTTCCAAGGACCTATCTCTCTGAAACACCAAAGAAATAATTTCAAGTACACTTAGGCGAATCAGGAGCATAGGCAATAGAGAACTTCAGAAGTAATCATGTTTAGAGATTAGTTAAACATTGACAATAGAATTGGTTACTACATTGTGACTTTTACTATATGACTGATTTTTAATAATGTGGGACTGTGCCCAAAGGACTAGTTTTTAAATTTTGTATTCTGATGAGAAGATAATCAATTCTGGTGAGTTTATAATAATTTCTGATGGTTAGATATTCCTATGCCCAAAGAACAGAAAATATTTTCCTTTCTTAAATTTATAGTGTAGAAACAGTTGAGACTCTGAGTCAACTGATATAAAAATAGCCTGATGCTTAGATTTGTCACTGGTAGAACTGGAAGATGAGGTAAGACAAATTTTATAGATTATATATTTATTAACTGGAAGAATTCTAAAACTATAATTATCATCTCATTATTAGGGCTTGGTACCCTGGGCAATCTTTCACCTAGTTTTGTTCAGTTTTTCTTTTCTGTTCCCTAAAGGAACCACGGAAATAACAGAATATGTCCAGGATTGGGAGAGCATATTTTTCACTCAAAAATATCTCCCCCAAGCCACTTATTAGTCTGTCTCAAACTGAAATAGAAATACTGGGAAGGTTAAGGTGCATTGAATTACAATTATTGTCCACTTAAGTTAATAAATTATTTCACTGGCTTAGCAAGTCAGGAAGATAGAAACAGAAGCTAAGTGTTTTGCTTTCAAAGGATTTGCCAGTATGGGCTTTTGAACATATTTTTCTGTTAAAACACTTCTATATAGCTATATGTAGAAAATACTTATAGAACCAACATCGGGAATGCTCTTGTGCTTTAGTGTGGTATATTTTTGTCAAACAAATGCTATTATTACCAGTATAGGCAGAAATCAACTTTAAGATGTTTGTGTGTTCAAGATGCAATAGCAATATTTGGTTATTTATAACTACAATTTGAAAATGGTTGGTATTTAAAATGGCATTTTGTGTTGTATATCAAGAAGTCAGAAATATCATATGATGTTTAGGATTTAAAAACAATGAAAATATGCCATATCAAAATTTGTGTGATATAGCTGAAGTAGCACTGGGAAAACACGGAGCCTTGAACCCAATAGCCAGAAAAGAAGAAAGAGTGGAAACAAATGAACTCTTACCGCCACTTGCAGGTAGTTGGAAAATCAATAATGTAAAACTCCTTTGTTCATAATGACCAGAGAAGATGGAAAGGACTTTCAATGAGTTAATGAGATAGTTATACAATGTCCAAATTTTCTTTTTTCAAATGTCTATCCCAATGGGCCTCAAACTTATTAGAGCATTTATTGTTACCTAAGGAAAAATATGAAAATGAAGATGGCAACTTTAAAATGTTTTCCTAAGAAACATTGTTTACTATGTTTGTTTTCAATACTGTAATTCACTGTTCTATAAAAAAATCATGGATGACTAATGTTTTGAGATGTTGAATGTGTTGGTTTGAGTCTGTGATATTGCATTTTAAAAAATAACCTAAGTTGATTTGAATGTAAATGTTAATATATTTAGATTTATATTTAATATAACTTCTATTTAATATATTTATATATGTATATGGGGGAGAAGAGCACAGTTGTCTGTATGATACTCTGAGCCTAGAAAAAATGGAATTCAGGTTAGTTAGCAGGGTTTATCACTCCAAAAACAAATTAAACATTTTGCTTTGGTCCCAAGTTCGTTGAACAGGAAGTCGAAAATGTTTATCATTGAATTTTCTATGCCTCTATTTATGGCTTTCCAGGATTTAGGTGAAGCTGATTTACTAGAGTTTTCAGAATTATTATGCTATTTTGGATATTGTCTAGACAACTTGTTGATGGGAAAAAAGGTATTAAGAGAAGAGACATTTTTACCACCCTCCTTCCCAATAATTGTTAACATAAAGGATTAACAAAAGATTAGTTCTGCGTCTGATCTTGTATCAAAATTTCACCCAAATTCACATTTATTGACTTACCATCTAATATTCTTCAAGGTAAGAGTTGCAATTATTGTAAGTTATTATCTCAGGGTTAATGTTTACAGAAAGAAAGAATATGTCCCCATTAAATCATAACACAAAGTGAATTTTCTATTTTGAATGTAAGAAAAAAAAACCTTCAGACCTTCTATTTAAGAAAAAGGTGAAGTTGTTGGAAGATTTAATTTCATCTTAAAACCCAAAAGAAAAATAGTGTGTTCAATTCTAAAAGTCTTACATTTCATATAAGCAACAACCATTATCCGAAGTTAAAAAATAATATTATACAATAAGACTAAATCTCAATCTAGACCTGTGTAACTAAATATTAGATCTTACATCATCAATAACTTATACCTATGTAGAAGCCCCAAATTCTTCTTCTTATTATTATTTTGTTTTATTTTAACTTAACTTCTGTAAGAAGTTTCCAAACAATGATTTTTCCTGGAACATAAATGCTTTCCTTATGATTTAGTTTCTGTTTAAAAACTTTAGGGGAAGGGCATAGAACCCATTTGACACTGTATGTTTAGGATGTTCTGAACTATCTGTAGTACACACTGACATTGTGGAAAATTGTTTTTTTCGTTTTTGATATGTGCAACATGCATGTCAAAGAATGTTTGTGATCACTGTTCCATGTTGGAAAGACAGATTTAGAAAATTGACTGACCCCATTAGACTCCAGATCATGTGAAGACTCATACGGGATCTCAGCATCTCTTCACTGGTTCCAACCACATACCCCAATCAATTAGCATCACCCCAGTTTTCTGTTTATGATGCTTGGACTTCTCTGTTTTCCAGTTAATCCAAAATCAAGTTGATTTCTCGCAACGAAGCTTTATATGGGTTTGATGAGATAATATTGACACTTGGAAATTGATTTTTGCAATTCTGTGTACACCTGCCTTCAGTGATTAGAACACTCAGAACCTGGAAGTAGTGTACGATCGTTGTATGCTTATTTCTCCTGCCGAAGTTAATTTGGACATAGATACTAGACTCCGGCTAATAGCATTTACTAATCAGTTTGCTGCAAACGATGAACCAAGGGAAATAATGCTGACAGGAAAGTTATCAGCACAAATTATAACAAGTCAACGTACCATACAGCCCAGCCTCAGCTGTTTTTCTTTTCTCTTAATAGAGGAAGAAAATGCGCTAAAACAGTGTAAGCCACAGCTGATCTTTGAACATATTACAGAGCTTTAGTTCACCACACATCATGCACGTTATATCGGATCACATTCATTGCCACTTCTTGAGGTGGATTAGTGTTTACACATGAATTAGCAATTAGAATTGAGACCGAGACCAGCTTTCCAAGAGCTGCTAATAGATAGGCTTTGCTACACCTTTCTTAGTCATCCAGAAATATTGAACAATAACAAGCATAAAGCCCAAAGCTCCCTCCTTCCCAATTAAAAGTCTTGGCCCTTTTAAATCTGACTCATTAAACATTAAAAGCTAAGATTGGTATAATGCATATTACATTGGCTATTATGTCATATAAAACCTGATACAAATGCGGCCAACCATGGGGAGAAATGCAGGTCTCAGAAGTACATAGACATTAGTTTATATCAATTAGTTTCTAAAAATAAATAAATCAAAATAAAATGTCTCAAACTGTATTATCATGGCAGGGGGACAGGGAATAATCCAGCCCACTGTAGACATGAAAAAAAACCCTTTTTTTTTTAATGCAAGTTTTAGGATTTAATTTATTTTTCTATGCTTCGAATGGGAGTTGCATGCATGATTATTAAAACTTCACTTTATATTTGAGTCAGTAGAAATGAGCACAATTATACAGCACCATTAGCTTCATTTTTTTGGCCTTGTCTTTCCCAAAATCTAATCACCTGCTTCCAGAGTAACACTCTTCTATAAAAGAAGATGTTGTCATGTGCCACATATATTCTCTGTTCCAATTTAACAATATATCAGCTTGCAAGTTTTAACATCATGCCTAACACATGTGGTAATTGTCCACAGTAACTTCTATATTTTTCTACCTTCCTTATTCCATTTGACCTCCAAAACTAAATAAAAATAGGTCTATAGACATGATTCAGTTTATTTATTCTTTAAATAGAAATGTCTTCCTGAAACAAACTCTCAAATCTTTAAACATTTGATTTTTGACAAAGGGGGGGCAAAATATTACATGGAGGGGAGACAGCCTCTTCAAAAAATGGTGTTGGTCAAACTGGACAGCCACTCTGAGAAAGTTGAAATTAGACCCATATCTTTCACCTTGCATGAGAATCAAATCAAAATGGATCAGGGATCTAGGAATTAAACCAGCTACACTGCATCTGATGGAAGATAAATTAGGTCCAACCCTTCAGCATTTGGGAGTAGGCAAAGACATTCTCAACATGTCTCCTAAAGTGAAGGAAGTAAAGTAAAAATTCAGTGAATGGGATGCCATAAAGCTAAAAAGCTTTTGTACTGCCAAGGAAATAATCAAAAGAGTTTAGAGGTTTCCAAAGGAAATAGAATCATGGGCTATAATTCCACTGACAGGGGTCTCATATCCAGAATCTACAAAAATCTCAACTACAAAAACACAACCCAATTAATAAATAAGCCAAAGAACTACATAGAAACTTCTCAACAGAGGACATTGATCAAGCCAAGGAATACATGAGAAAGTGCTCCAAATCACTGGTAATCAGAGAAATGCAAATGAAAACCACATTAAGATATCACCTTAATGCCAGTCAGAATGGCAAAAATGAAGAAAATAAACAATAATAGATGCTGGAGGGGCTGTGGAGAGATAGGCACACTAACACACTGTTGGTGGAGCTGCAGACTGGTACAGCCCCTCTGGAAAACAGTATTGAGAATCCTCAAAAAATTAGGGATGAACCCACCATATGATCTTGCTATTCCACTCCTGGGTATCTTTCCAGGGGATTTAGAATCAGCACATTATAGTTGATAGTAGCTCAGTTTACTATTGCTAGATTATGGAAACAACCCAGATGTCCCTCACTAGACAAATGGATCCAAAAACTGGTACATATATACCATGGAATTTTACACAGCAATTAGAAACAATGATATTGTAGCCTTTGAAGGTAAATGGATGGCTATGGAAGAAATTATGCTGAGTAAAATCAGCTTAACCCAGAGAACCAAGGGTTAAATGTCTCCACTCATCTCTGGAGGCTGGATCTAGACCCTGGCCATTGAGAAAAATGGTCTATTATCATGTGTTACATCCAGATAAGGTGTAATGTTATACAACTTAATACTTTTTTAGAGATATTGTGGGAAGGGGAAGGGAGGGATAAGGGTGGGTAATTGATTGGGGGGGTCTCTTGGGGGTAAATCTAATATCCAGAATCTATTCACATTTTATATTATTTTGTTAAAAACTTGTATGGTTGTTCAATAATAAATTTCTCAATTAAAAATAAAATAAATAGAAATGTCTTTTATTTTGTAATAGTTAACAACATCTTTTCTGCAATTTCTAGTCATAAATTGATGAATGAGTTAATCTATCTTTTGTCATTTAAACAATTATAGAATGTGATGTCATTGTGTTAAAGTTTTCCTTGAGTCCTCAGATCATGAGAAGACCTTAAAAATACAGTTAGAATTCAATAATAAGCGTGATATTTAATATTTGAAAACAAAGCCTTTGTTTATAGAGATTAAACAATGCATTACAAGAAGTCTCAAAAACAACATATTTGCAACTTGATATAAAATGTCTTTGTAATGACGTTGGTATGAATTTTGTAGTACTAGTGGTGAGACTATGACCAATAATTGTATTTACGGAATGTGTGCAATGGGTAAAAATTCTCTATGAATCTTATTGATTCTCAAGCCATCCCATGAGATGGGCAATATATCAGTTTTAAAGATATAATGTGTCTAGCAAACTAGCAGATGTACACTACAGCTGAAGCAGGCAGAAAAGTTCAGAGATCAACAGTCTAATTCCATGGGCTGGGCATTTTCCACTGAGCCATGAGACCTGCTATTGATACAAGGATCTTGCTTTATTTAAATCATGAAGGAAGAGACAGTGCCTTATTGTTATTATTATCCTAGAAGTTAGCATAGGTCCAGGTATGTATAATGTATGTCCACTAATTTTTCACATGTTTGAGTGAATGAGTACTGAATTACCATTTTATCTGATGCATGTAGCATGGGGTCTTGTATGCCAAAAAATATCAATATGCTTTGAAATTTTAGTCAGAATGGAAACAATCTCTTGGTTCACAGAATCAACTGAAATGTGGTTAGAAATAATATTTGAGCACTCAAGGAAATAACTGCTGTTCCAAGTCTGGTGCAATCTCCTCCCACTGAAAATATATCCCTCCACTGGCAGTGTCAGATAATTTTAAGCCATCTGTCTTCCTCAGCTTTGGAAGATCATTTCTTAGGACAAACACTTATAACAAAAATTAATTTTAAAGTATCTGCCATATAAAGGAGATTATTATCCCACATTTCATTTTCTGGAATCACTACCAGTGCCTCAATCCTCACAAAATTGATTTGTGGGACAGTGAGAATATATTAATTTTTAAAATTTATCCACTTTAATTGAAGATTTATAAATCACATGTCATCTTTCTTAAATGTTTGGAATGTCAACGTTCAACTTTAACTTTCATGGAAGTCTAATTGACAAAAACTACTGAGTGACAAAAATTCAAGAACATATAAAATTTCCCTTTTCACAAGTTCTTGGAGTCTGTTTTGACCAACACACACATGGATATTACAAAAGCATTGGATTTGTTATAAGGTTGGCTGCTCCTAGAATACTGAGTTATCACCTTAGTCATAAGCAGTCTTGAAATTCATTAATAACATTGTCAATATTAAATTTTTTTCAGATATTTAGTAGAATTTCCAATGCACCTTCATAAGTTTTTTCATTTTGTTCTCTCCTCTCTCCTTTTCACATGTTTTTCTGTTTCACTTTTTCAACATTGATCTTTTTCTATTATGTTTCTCTTTTTTAATCATTTTCCCCTTTAAGTATACTTTACTCTCTTTCTTTAATATTTTTCTTCTTGTTCTATTTTCCTTCTTTCATTTACAGGAAAATTGTCATTTCTCTAGAACTTCCACAGTTTCATAAGATGCTAATATTAACAGTAGTATGACAACATAAGATAACTGAGGGGGCTGGAGCAGTGGCACTGAGCTGTGGCTCAGTAGTTAAGGTGCTTGGTTGGTACGTGTGAGGACCTGGGTTCAAACCCCAGCACCGTGTACAAAAATAAGTGTCAGAACAATGAAAGCCACATGAGAAAACTAAATAAAATTGATTCTCTTTCAAAAGAAAAAAGAAAGAAAGAAAGAAAATAACTAGAATCTAGGAGGAGAGCACCAGACATGGTAACGAATGTTTTACATGAATGACCTGACTCCACTCTCAGGCAGTAAAAATGATGACTGTCCCTATTTTCTAGATGAGGAAACTGAAACGGATTGCCTCAGCTAACATGTCAAACTATGGTCTGAGCAGTCCTGGGGACTGTCACTCATACGTATTAAGATGTATAATGATGACACTGTGGTTACCCTTCCGATCTCCCTCCCAAAGCAGATATGATCATTCAGCACGATATATGAATCAGTAGTGTTTATGAGCAGCCTGAGAAACAAGCATGGCCTCAATGCAGATGCTGCCTCCACCAGCCAGCAAGTGTGTGCCGCAGGCATCAAGAGGGTAAGCACTTTGCCATGGGTCCCCACCTGTAAAGTAGGGTCAAAGTAACATCTGCTTCTGAAGCGTGTTACAAGGATTAAATTAAAGAGTTTAATATGGATAATATACATGCAATACACACTTTACAGTGGTGTGCTAGGAGTGCTTAATAACTGGCTCTGGGATAACAACATGGGGAGGGGACTTGACTGACAATATTAGCTGATTTCTCTGTGTAAATTTTCCCGCCATGGCTCCTTCCAACCTCCAATGTGGCAGCACCAAAAACAGTGTTTGAAATAATTGCACCTCAGCATTTGGAACACAGATTCTTTTTTCTTTTTTCTTTTTTAAAGAAAGAGGGGACAGTGAAAGAGAGAAAGAGAGAAGCAATTTTATGTAATTTTTCATGTGACTTTCATTCCTTGGACACTTTGGTGCGTATGTGGTGCTGGGGTTTGAACTCACGTACTCATGCATGCGAGGCAAGTGCTGTAACCACTGAGCACTGCTCCAGCCCCTGGAACACAGATTTCTACTTACAGACTCTAAAGACATAAATAACCTTAAGATCATATCTATTATTAAAATATAATAAAATTATTGGATGAAATCAAGGCTTATGTTTTTTTACCTTTATATTTAATATAATTTAGTTGTTTATTGTGTTATGTAATTATGCATAATATGAAATAAAAGTTCATACTATTTTACTTCATATTTTAATTGAATTAAGTTATGAAATGTAATTAAATTTCATAAAATTTAATTTTGTATATGTCTGTGCTTAATAACTGGGTCACATAATTTTGAATTATATAGCAATTATCTCTTGGGAGTCTATTCAATCTAGCTACAACAAACCAGTGGCACTACACAAGTTTTGTTTTTTAATGAAAACAAATAAATAAGCAATTGAAGATATAGATTTAGAATTTTTCTCAATAAAGCATCCCCTCTTACCAGTGGATCAATGTTTCAAAATAGGTGAAATCATGTTTCTCCATTTCTGGTCTATGTGGTTAATGGTGAATTGCATAAGTTATGCTAAGCAAAATATTAATCTTATCAGGGAAGTTTAAAACATAGTATAAATTTGGTAAATATAACACAACTAGTGAGTAAGATAATCTACATTTCAAAATCTGTCCCTTATTTCAAAGATTATGCTTTTGTTTTTGAGGCATTCTTAACATCCATAGGACATGAGAATAAAGGTAGAAATGTGTACTTAAATGCAGGTAACACTTTCCTAATCAACAAGTTACTGATGCAATACGACACACATAGATTTGAAATAAGGTGTCGTATTTCTGAGATCTGTCAGCTGCAAGCACAATCGAAACTATTCAGTGATTTTAAAATGAAGAAAAATTAGATTGATTCATTAATTTTCCAAAAAGAGAAATCTATTTCCAGGACAATTAGAGGGGAAGGGTAATTTAATAGTCAAGCTACATCCCTCCCAATGCTTACTACCGTTTAAAGGAATGAATGACTTTCTTCTTCAGCATCCTGTCGCATTTTCTTCATTGCATATTGTTAAGGAGCTGTAACCTACTTACTCCATCCTGTTTGAATGGATCAACTGGGTGGCAACTGTAGGGATATAGGGTGTGAATGGAGGAGATGGTTCACTGGGTGTGTACCCTGGAAGGGTGCATCTTCCCTGTGGTCCCTTCCCTTCTCTCTCTCCTTGCTTGCAGACCACCATGAGTGGAGCAGAGCTACTCCATCACACCCTTCTGTATGATGTTCCTCCCCACTTGGGCTCAGAGCCATGAACATAGCTGACTATGGACTACTTCTCTGAAACTGTGAGCCAAAATAAACTTTTACTCCTCTAAGTTGTTCTTGTCAGGTATTTTGGTCACAACAATGCAAAGCTGACTTTTCACTGATAATATTTCACATTCTAAAATAAATTCATCTTGCTTAAATTAAGAGTAAGAGTAGTTTGTTTGGCATCTTTGCCAAATATGTACTATATTCCAGTTATAAATGGAATTGCAGGTCGTGAAGGGAACTGATTCCCAGAGAGAATGAAATGTGCAGGGTGTTCATATTAAAGAGGAGGACAGGATCAATACTAGATCATGGGAGGAAGACTGAGCAGGACTGGGCATGGGAACTGGTCATCATTTAATGCAAGCATGACAGCATTTGGGCCAACAGAGCAGTGAGTTCAGAGTTATCCCATCTTCAACCAATGTAGACAGTCCATTATTCTTCCTCATTGATCATTGATTGTTTGCGTCACCTTAATCAACGGAGGTTCTGTGCAGCAGAGACAGTCCAGGATTGCTGAAAGATTCCGAATGACAGGACTCCCCAAAACACTTTATTTCATTAAAGGGAACCTGGGTGCCAAATCACAGTGTCTACTATGCAGTGTCCACTGTCTATCAAAGGGTCTGTGGGGGATCCTGCCATCCAATTGTACCTTTCACAGATAAATCTGTTTTCTATTCTTTCTCCAATGGAGTATATTCTCTATCTGCTATTTCTTTTTTTCCCCAGTTTTTTTCCTTTTTTTCCTGAATTATCCTTATCATATTTTCTGAGCAAATATTAATATCAAAATGTGTAATTGATTTGTCTTGTGCATTTAGATTTCTAAAATAGCAGTGCAAAATTTCACTATGTATTTTCAAGGATATTCTCAATTATAAGTTAGTACATTTTTCCCCTATCAAAAAAGACAATTTGTTAAACACATGTCATTGAAGTTAAATTTACATTGTAAAAAATTTATATCAAATCACAAATGAAGGAAAGAACACAGTACTTTTTATTGACTTTGTGACTGTGAAATTTGGCCATGACATTTCATTTAATGTACCTATAAATAAATATACATATATACATTATTCAGTTGTATCCCCTAACTATACATACTGGATATTAATTATCAGATAAGTTTAGATCCTAAATTATTTTTAGGAAAAGAAATATGTTTTGTATGCATTCTGTATATCATAAGTAATTCCTAGAAGGGTACTGGACATGTGGGAAAAATTAAAGCCATTTTCTGTTCAATTTATTAAGTTTCTACTGGGATTTTAAAATGAAACACAACTGAGTTCCTGAGTGTTCACATGAATGAACTCCCAAGAAGTAGAGCCCCTGGGGGAGATTCTCTGATTGTTTTCTTAACAGTCAGTGCAACTCAGAAAAGATCACCCACTGGGCCACCTTGGGAGTATTTTAGAGGGAGAGAGTATTTCTCAGAGAGTGTCAAGATGCATTTCATATATATTAGTGAAAATCTTTTGAGAAGAAATAGACTTGTGTTTCTCCAGTAAATGCTGCAATGACAGCATTTGCTGTGGTGCCAGCAGGGAATTAAATGTCACTGTCCCCTGGGAAGTGTCCTTGGTGTATTTCAATATGCAGCACATCCTCAAGCAGGAAGGTCTGAGGGAGCTGACAGAGCTCTGAAAGATGTTCACTCTCTGCCCTCATTTAGCACAAGCCAAATTCTGACAAAACATGAAGAAAAGGGGAGAGGAAAGGAAAAGTCCTAACAATTTGTTCAATTTCAGAGCTGAGAGTGTGTGCTATCCTCATTATTTCCTGACACACCAGGTATGTGAACCATTATATGGTCATTCAATGTGATGAAAATGTATCAAACTAGCCTCACTTCTTAAAATCGAATGAAAAGAGAATGTGACATGACTCAGGATAAAGATAAAACTAATATTACTTAAAAATGGTTGTTTCTATGATAAATTTAAAAAAAAGAATCATGTACATTTTAAAATATTTTAACATTTGCCTACCCCTATTTATGCTGAATGATGACATAGCTTAAGGACACATGTTTACTTTGTACCAAGGAATCTTTCTTGCTTTCCATGACAGTTGAAGTTGAAAAAATATTAAAAATAAACTTCTGAATAATTCCAATTCCATTTCTTTAATATATGTAAAAGTTGGTTTGTGCTAAATGAACTATAAGCTTTTTACTTTGATATTTCTTGTTGTATCGGAAGAGTTCCAAATATAATCTAGAAATGGAATATTTCACAAAAAGGATTTAAGCAAAGTAAAATCATCAAACTCAAAATACTTCCAAAGTTCAGTGTTGCAATTTCAAATATAATTTAATATGATAAACAGACATTTACACTGCAACTCTTTTCTCTCTAAAACCTTAAATTAGTATTTTTGAAAAACCTTCCTTGAGAATAATGCATTTTTGTTTAAGTATATTATGCCTAATACATTTTCCTAGTCATTTACATTCAAAAGGAATTGTTCTGTGGTGGGAGAAATTGTAATTCAGATGATAAATTTTTGGATTTGTTTGTACAGCACCTAAATTATGCATACTTGCATCAATATAATCCATCACAGAGTGATATGTAAGAAATAATGTTTCAATATGCAGCAAAAATTCATGTGTTCTGTTCAATTTGATTATACAAGGAGCTTAACTCCTTAAGGGAGTATTTTTCAGTATGAACCTGATACTTTACCATTTATTTCTGAATATGAAACATTTTATAGAAATTAAGACATAAGTATTTTATGATTTTTTTCCACCATAACTTAAGAGATGGTTGACCAAGTTCCTTTAAAATGTATAAACCAAACTTGGATTCACAATTTTTAAAATGGAGAATCACTTTATCCTGGCAATATATGAAATGAAGGAAAATCAGGAAACCTAATTTGATTATGACTACTTTTCTTTGAAGGAGAATGGCAAAGACTTGCTAAGATATGAATGCAAGTATTTTTTTGCTGAGCAAGAGATTTTCAACAAATGAAGGGCTTAAAAGATTTGATGAATAACTGATAAAAGTACATTAAATTTTAGAACTGCATTTATTTTTAGGCCAGGGTTTTAGAAACCACAAATCTGGAGAACATCAAATGATAGTTAAGGGATATTTAAGAGTTTTTATTTGGTTGAGGAAAACAGAAACAGTGCAGAATTTTTCAGTTTTTCTTCCATTGATCTGAAAGCCAAAGAACTTGTTCATCATTGAACCTTTGCCATATATTAAACACTATATTTAAATGCTGAATGGCTTTGTTTGTTGGTTACATGTAACAGGACCTAATCTATTATTATTTGGGAAAATGTGTTATTAAAAATGGTAAATAACTTATATAGATTATAGAAGACCCCAAAAGTCAGGCATGAAAGCTATAATGTTAGAGAAATATGCACCTGACTATGGAAAGGAATTCAATGATGAAGTTGAACTGAAACTTGTATTAACTACTCCTATACAAGTTGGTGCATAACAAATGAACTTTGTTTATGATGTTTACTCTTGGTAAAACAAAGGGCAGAGGCTCTACAGAAATTTTATGGTCTGATTAGACAGATTTTACATGCAAGTCATGTGTTTTAAATATTAGACACATGACTGTGTACTGGATTCATTAGGTTAGATATATAATTCTTCAAACAGAAACCCATATTGTATTTGATACATCTCAGGAATCACCACTACCCTCTCTCCATTAGAAACAGTCATTGTAATAGTAGTACTGTGAAGTACCATTTACTGAGCACTTAACACATACCTTTTTTACTTGGATGATTTGTGGGTCAATATTTTGTAGAAAAATAGAAAGTGAGAAAGAAGACTTGAGTTTGGAAAGGATATACAGCTGAAAAGCATACATTGTTATGTCTGATGGAATGAACAGAGCATATTCCAAACTTTTACAGTTTTAGAATGCAAACAAACCACATTCCAAATCCTGGATCAAACATCTATTTGTTGTGAAATTAAGTTAAGCTTAGTTATTAGACTGAGACTCTGTTTTCACAACGAATATTGAAAGTCATGCCTCCTTGTAGGAATTTTGTGATTTTAAGGAATTGGAATGCTCAGATGAATGAATATAGGACCAAACAGTGTTATTCTGAAAGGAAGACCAGTGATTATAGCAGGAAAGTGTTCAATATTAATCTGCTCCAACCCACATGCATCTATCTATTTAAACTATAGTGGTTAAATTAATATGCATGTGTGGATTATGACTTTTGAAGTATTTTGTCTACCCAGAACACTAAGGAAAATTCAATATAAATAAAAGTCATATAGTGCAAATGTACATGAAGATGAATTGGTGTCTCATTGAAGTCTTGATAAGAATGTCATGACTGGTAAAGCCGTAAAATTTAAATTAGTGTTTTCTGAGTGATAATGGGAATTATTAAAGTAGAAACATTATTATTAGTGAACAGATAAGTGAAGATGCTTTTGTTTAGGAGATACCAATTGACTTTGCCAGTCTTACAATTAATCTGTTGAAGAACTTTGGGTAGAACTCCAATTTCTATGGTTTGGCATCTAAACACCTTATCAGTGGAGTTTTCAAACTGTGTTGTTCAGTGTGCCCAAAGATGTGGTATAGGAAATAAAGGCCAGGCCCTGATTACCAACATATTAAAGGCATTTTAGAGTTATGGATCAGTCATGTTTTAGATTGAGGTCCCCCAGATTGTAAGACATGGATATAAATGTAAGCTGTTTGTCTGGGGCTTCCAGAAAGCACTCAGAGCATAAAGGAGAATAAAGAGAAATGAATGAAATAAACAGAGTATGTATAAAAAATTGGATAACCATGTGGGCAACTGGGACTTGATACAACTGAGAACTCTGTGAGACAGCATAAATTACCCCCAAGTTCAGTCTTGCCAAGAATGAGGGTTATCTGCTGCAGATTTCATGTAGGATTTGTTTTTCACATACACTTGTAAAAAGGAAAGACCTATTCCTAAAAATACACATCGAAAATTATGGAAATATGTGTTCTCTGAACACCTAACTCTGCCCAAAGTAATAAGTTGGTCAGTAATAGAATCAAAGGGAGTGTAAGTGCAGCCTGCCCTGTGGTTCAGCGGCTGTTCAGTCATGGTGAGCTTCATGGTAAGCTTGAATCTGACTTCTGAGCGCTGAGCTCTGGCTCACTTTCTTATGCCACCAGCTATTGGCTCTGGATTTTGATTCTGTCCCATGCTAGCAATTGCTACAGCAGTGCTTTGGGTACAGTGCTAAAGGGAAAAGTGAGAAATGGTAGGGCTTGGGGGTGATAGAAGACTTCTGAAATCCATGACAATAAAAAAAAAGATGGTCCTCAGTCTGGACAGTAACCTCAAAGGTAATGTGTTGGAGCAATTAATGGATTGTGGATGTATGGATTGTGGATATCTCTGAATCATATATGCACACATACACTTACAGATACACACGTGTATATATATATATATATCCAAATTAAAATGCTTTCTATTATATATATACTTTATATTTTATATTTTTTAATTTTTTGGTACCAGCAATTCAACCCAGGGGCACTTAGCCACTAAGCCAGATCCCCATACCTTTTTATTTTTATTGAGACATGGTCTCACTAAATTGCTTAAGGCCTCGCTAAAGTGGTGAGGCTAACTTTGAACTTGTGCTCCTCCTGTCTCAGTCTGCTGAGCCACTGGGAATATAGGTGCTGCGACCACACTGGGACTTTAATATTTTTGTATACTGCTTTGCAACAAATATGATATGTAACAAAAATGATACATTTTCCTTGGTGTTATATTCTCCCAGGAGGAAAAGACAAAAGTAGAACATTAGTCCTTCAGAAAATAGATTGCTGCATGACTGGAGTCAGGGGAAATTGTGGGGTCAGGTTGATTTTAAAACAATGCATCATCCTACCACTTCTTACCACTTACTTAAGTTTGAATAGAGAAGAAGGGAGTTATAGGAAGGGAGTTAATTTAAAGCCTTTCTGTCAATGAGATTTTAATGTTATCCATGCTGTGGTTCCTGACAGTCCACAGATTTTCAAACTTGAACAAGTTAGTTTGTGTTTCTGAATTCATTTTTGGTATCTTTTAATAATATCAAGCTTGAAAGCTTATCCTGCTACTTCTCATCCCCCTTTCCACTATCATTCCATTTCCTGCTACTTATAATGTATTTCCTGAACTCTGCAGCAGACTTTTAAATGGTAGTTTGCTTCCTACCGAGCACTCATTGTAGCTGGCAAGGTGATCTTTTTAAAAGTGTAAGGAGCTAGCATGTAGCTCAATAGTAGAGCACTTCACTTGCCTACCATATATGAAGACTTGGGTATGACCCCCAGAAGTGTAAAACAAAACAGAAAGAGAGAGAGAGAGAGAGAAAGAAGAAATGTGTAAGTGAGATTACACAATTCTTCTACTCACCCTTCTATTGACTTCACACCTCACTCAGAATATAATACAAATTCCTTACTTTGGCTTGCAGGATCCTGCCTGTTCTGCCACAGGGCTGCCATTCTGACCTCTTCTCCAATACTCTACCTGATTGCTTAGTTGTCCAGGTCACATTAACTTCCTAAATTCTCCTTCTACATGCCAAGCACACTTCTATCCTAGAGACTTTAAGTTTTTTCTTTCTTCTGTTGGGAACAATTTTCCCTGAAATCTTTAAGGGGCATGCCCTCACTTTATTCGGATCTTTGCTGAAATGTCACCTTATCATAAAGACCTATAAGATCAACCTTTTTAAAAGAGCACTCCATCACTTTCTGCACTTTTTCTCCAATGTATTTTTTCATATCACTTACTTATTTTGCAATGTTTTGTCAAATATATTTATACAAAATTCAAATCTGTAAGAATAAAGAATTGCTCTTTTCTCCTATTTTGCATATTGAACTGAATTGAGCTTATGGATATGGGTGTATGAGGATTAAACAGGATAACCACAAGAAAATGCTATCATGGTTCCTATTGTTCAATTTAAGCGGTGCATGCTTTTGTTTCTGCATGTGTGTTTGTTTGCTTAAAGTAGGCTGCAACATCATAGTCACCGAGTAATAGTTGGCTTCCCACTTCTTGGTATAACTGATGCTACTGAATCATGATTATACTTATTTATTTATGCTTTTCCTATGTTTTTTTTCCTGTTTCATGGCAGAAACAAATCACTGTGAGAGATCACATAGCCTACATAAGTGGTCCTTTAGAGAAATGTTTGCTTTTTATCCAGCATGAATGGAATAGATGAATGAACTGAATGAATTGATAAAGCAAATGAATGGATCTCAGAGTTACAGATTATGTTCACAGCTATTGGTACAAAGCCCCATTTGACAATTTGGTATTGGGTTCTATCAAGTGAGTTAATGTCCCAGTTTTTAACAAAATCTAAAGTATTATCCATGGCACTTTTAAAAGTTTGTTTTAAGGAGACAGAGGGACAAAGAGAGAAAGAGAAAGAGAGAATAATTTTTATTTAGTTTTTCATATGGCTTTTGTTACACCAATACTTGTTTGTGTTGATGGGGTTCTAACTTGCATCCCACACATCCCAGGTAAGCACCATAAGTACTCAGCCACCACTGCAGCCCCTATCCATGGCATTTTTAAAAATGAGATGATAGACTAGCTGACCTCTGAGGCCCAGAAGAGAAAGAATTGCCCAAGGTTACACCACAGACTACACCAGCAAAGAAAGGAGGCAATGTCCAAAGTCTGTTTCTTTCTGGTCCATTTCATTCTGCATTATATATATATAGCTGAGTATCATTGGCAAAAACTAAGCCATTTGAGGACTTCTCTTAAAAGTTGATTGAAGTTTGAAATGCAGTTTCTGGATAAATGTTGCAATTCTCTGTTCAATTAGTAAAAGAGATATTTTAAAGAGAACGTTGATTTTTAAGTACTTTCTTTGACAAAATGGCAGTGTTTCTCAGGCTGAAATCTTGCAAATGAGGATTCTTTTGTTTCTTTGTTTCTCAAAATAGTCTAACCACTGGAAAGGTTCCCCTTCCCTCTCTCAGATTAGGGTAGTGTTCGATCAACTGGTGTTATTCCTAAGCAAATAAATGAAGACTCCTTTTCCACTTTGCTAGTGGAGAAAGATCAGTGTCATTATATAAATGAAATGAGTTTTAGTGTGAAAGGGGGTAATAATGAGAGGAGTAAGGAAGCTGGAATCCATTCCTATATTGTCTATGATAGTCTTAAATATTTAAGTAATTTAAAAAAAATTAACAATGTTAATGGTACCTGGTTCATAGATGATACTCAATAAATACTAGAATAATAAATGAATAAATATCACAGTTAATGGTTAATAACAAAAGTAGAATTAAAAAGGGTAAATTGCACATACAAAATAGAAACCTGTTTTACATTACAGACTTTTATGAAAAGAAAAGCTAGGAATTTACAAAAGTAAGACAAGGTTAATGAATCTTATAAATCAGGTTGTTTTTTTGTTGCAGTGTTATATTGGTTTTGAGGTCTCAAAGGTATTGAGGTAGAGCTAGAGCTGTATACCTTCTCTTAATGGGAAAAGGGTCAAGGCACACTTTTGCGGAAACTATAAAATTTTACTCACCATTGAAAGCTGAGTAAAAGACAAATTATTACCTAAAATATCTCATATAGGAATTGGATATTTTATAAAAACTAAAATCATCTGGCATTTAAAAGCCACTACTGTATCCTTAGATGTGGTGAAAGAGGCTAGAGTAACTCTGCAGAGTGAAAGGAGGGCTGAGTTGGTCAAGATTCTCCTGGGTGAACATGACAGAAACCCAACTCAAAACAGATTGTATTGAAAACAATGGGGGTAAGGAGGAGTTTACTGGAT
Organism: Aplodontia rufa; assembly: GCA_004027875.1. Taxonomy (NCBI): domain Eukaryota; kingdom Metazoa; phylum Chordata; class Mammalia; order Rodentia; family Aplodontiidae; genus Aplodontia; species Aplodontia rufa. The sequence goes on along the minus strand of PVKS010005611.1, from coordinate 6,095 downwards.
TCTAGAACTAAAAAAAAATAGATTTGTTCTTATCTTCATAGCTAGATGAACCCACATGCTCAAATAACTTGTGCAAGAAGCTCTTGCTCGTTTAGTCCTCCTTCTTGAGGGCTGACTTTGTACTCACATCAAGCTTTAGGCTCAGGCAAAGAGATGTGTGGTAGTGCCAGGCTCATCCTCCTCTGCACATCTTCATGGATTATTAGAATGCTGATCAACACATTTAATTGTTGCCTGTTTCGTCATTATTCTTAAAGTAGCATCATGAGTAATTAAGGAGATTGACTTGAATTACCATTTTTAAGCCTTTTGCAAGCACAGCTCAGTGGCAGGTAGCATGTATCTGGTGTATTTTTTCTCAGTCTCTTTCCATTCATTCTGTTTTGCAATTGTTTTACAATTTTTTTATGTAACACAGTGAATTGAAAGTGGGTTCGTTTTAATTTATTTTTCTTTGTTGATCACATCGTATCTACCATTGTGATTTATTCATTAGCAGTCAGAGGGTGAAACACTGCATAGCAATTCTGTTTTTAGCACACACATGTAATACACACAAACTAATTCTATGTGAAAAGGAAAGAGTCCTGTGGGTATGACAGGCTATGTTATTGGCCCTGACATTATTAGCATATTTGCAGATAACTCTTATAATATCCTACTGTAAGGAGATCACATTTTCAGATGAACAGGAAATGAGAGAAATAACTAAGTTGAATAATAGAATAGGATTCAAATGCTTCATTATAACTTGAAATGATGTGCCATATCTATATGAATTCCATTTGCATTTTAACTGTTTATGGCAAGGGAAACAAGTTCAGAAAATCAAAAGCAAATATGAAGGGAGGGAGTGATAGTGTTTATAATGTGAACATTGAAAGAATCACAGTTGCAGATGTCAGTGATTTTGTATGGTTATCAGGGAAAATGGAAGTTTCTTAGGCTGCTGATTTTAGATATTTGTCAGGGATAAGGATGGAGCATATCATGAATACTGTGCAGGCTCCAGGAATCATTCTGAATCTAATAAGGTAAAATATTAGTAAAGGAATAACTTGGAATAGGAATGAAATTTAATACCTTCATTAATTTTTCTTGTTTTGTTTACTTGTTTGGTGTTTTTTAATTGAGGAGGAGGTTTGATACCCAGACAGCCTCACTTAAATTTCCAGATTGATCTTTTGGACACCTTGGTTTAGTAACCAGGTCAGAAGCACCAGATCCACTTGGTGCTTTGGGTAACCTCTGCATATAATTTTCCTTATCTCTTCTGTTAGTCAGCTTCCTGTCATTATAACAAAATATCTGAGTTAACTTAAAAGGAATAAGGATTTATTCATTTATTCATGGTCACTTGACCCTGTCACTTTGAGTCTGTGGCAAGGCAGAAGAACCTGGTAAGGGAGTATATGGTGGAGCAGAGATTTTTGTTCACCACATAGTGGCCGAGAAGGAAGAGGGAGATGGGTAGAGTTAAAGGGCCAGGTTCCCAATGTCTCCTTCACAAGAACACCTAGATGACCTCACTTCCTTCTCTTACACTCCACCTCTTAAAGGTTTCAAAACCTCCCATTAACACTGCAGTCTTATAACCAATCATATACCAAATGACCCTTTGAATACATGTAAGATGCAAGCTATAACATCTGTGAAATGGAACAATTACGTTTCCAAAGGGTGTTTGTATGAGACAATACAGTGCATACAACCCAATCAGCATATTACCTAAAACATTTGAGGCAGTCAGTGAGAAGTGGCTTCTATTTTTTTGCAACAATTATTATAATTATTTATTACTGGAGGAAGTAAAGGATAGAAATTCTGAAATTACTCTGAAAGATGGCTACTTCAACCACCCCCCCGCACAAAAAAATTTCAGCCCTGGACATTACCCACAGTATTCTCATCCTTTAATCCAAAGTACCCAACCTCTGTCATTTTTCATATATAATTTGATATGCAAAATGTTTGAGACACATTTTGATGACAAGAGAAATGGTAAAGTAAGTTGTTTGGAAGTAACACTTTAGTTGTACTACAAGGAATGTTTTGGTTGGGGATGGTACAGAGGCTGGGAAGGTGATCATTAGCATAATTTCATTTCTATGCTATTGCAGCATCCAAGGTGGTGGTCACAGAATTGAATATGGCAGCTTTGAGAATTTTGTGAATCCTCTACAGCTTTTAAAAAGGTGTCCATAATTTACTTAAAAATTTCTGTTCTGGGGTTGGGGATTTAGCTCAGTGGCAGAGCGCTTGCGTAGCATATGCAAGGCCCCAAGTGCAGTCCTCAGCCCTGAAAAAAATAAATTCTGTTCTAAAATTTTGTTATCACTATATCTAGTATACTAGTCATGGAAGTGTAACCAATTGAATGGGAGGGAGGAACAGAAGATTTTGAAGTCTCATATGTCTGACTCAGCACTGGTGCTTTAGATATGTTATCCAATTTGACTCTAAACTCTGAGGATTCAGACCTAGAGTATGTTACCTACTAAGAGATCCTCCATTGAGTCCTTGCTGACATGCAAAGATTTCTGCCTTCAATGTGCTCAGTCTGTCCTTTATAGAGTGCTGTGGTCTATGTCCATGAAGTGTTGCTTCATGTGAGCCTATGAAGGTGTGTAGTTTTCCAATTATGCGAATTTCCCATGTTCAGTGTGTGAGATTTTGATGGACTGAAGGGCTCTGTGAAATTCTTGAAATCATATCACCAAAGCATACACCTATCACAATGGTAGCATCAAAGAAATGCCTACAGAGAAAAAATATTCATATTTTCTGAAATAGCCTATTTAGTGTGGAAAAAAAAAAGTTTCACTAGCAGCCAAAATTGGAGTCCCTTTTTAGTCCCTTGTTAGTAGCCCTGTTTTATGAACAAATAAGTTAGCATGGTTGTGGATCAAGTTAGACATTGAAAAATCAAATATTCAAGATTCACTGAAACAGCTTCAAATGTTTAACCTTTCTAAAAGTTACTTCTACAGTTCACCACCCAGCAACTGCAATAGAGTGATAAGGAACCAAGGTGGATGCTAGGGAAAAGGAGATTATCAGGTCTTAATAGTTCATTTAAGTACTTCTGTCAAGCTCAGTAGGTATCATGAGTTTGAGTTTACCATCTTATACCCAAAAGGTAAAAACACATATTTTGGGGGAGTACTAGAGCTGGCAGCAGCTCCAAATCTGTCTTTTCTTAAGAATATTTTGTTTAATTTGTCAGTATTTATTTAAAATCCAGATAATTTAAACTTGAAAATCCCTGATTCCTATAATTGGGCTTCATTTTTTGGTGGGATTCTAAGGATATGATTTCCTGGATCTCATATCAAGATATCAGGGTACCAGTGATCACCAGCTTCTAGCACATGGCTGGCTACTTAGTAGTCTCCATGTGGCTCTCCTTCGGTTATGTTTTGGGTCTTAACTGTCTCCCAAAAGCTCATGTGTTGAATGAAGCCTTGATTCCTAGCTGATGACTGTGTTGGGCCATGGTGGAAACTTTGTGAGGTAGTTAGGTCATTGAGGGGATCTCCTTCAGGGGTTTATTGGAACTCCATTCTCTTCTTCTCTTTTTTCTTCCTCACAACTGTGATGTAGTAGCTTATTCTATCAGGCACAGCCCACCGTTATTTTTGGCCTAGCCGCAACCCAAGGAGATGAAGCCAGGTGATCACTGGTCCTAATCATTCAGCTGTAGTTGCTGCATAGTGAATGCTAGATGTATCATTTAGAGGGCTGGGGGTGTGGCTCAGTGATAGCTTGTCCATCATGTGCAAGGTCCTTTGTTCAATTTCCAACACTGCCCAAAACAAACAAACAATAGAAAGTAACCTTTAGAAAGGTTAAATATCTTTCCTCCTTTTAAGTTCTTTATTGCAAATTTTTTCACAGCAACAGAAAGCTGACTAAACCCCTCCATAGCTTTGACATGGTGTTCACCTCTGCATCATGTGCAAAACAATGGACTATGAGATATATCAAAAAAAAAAAAGAGTCGATTCTTCTGGATCTCTATTTTCAGGAGCTGAAATACAGGTCTGTGTAGTAGGAAGGGCTTTGAGCTTATTCATGAGTTAATCTTCCTGGATTTGTAATTTGCTGAACCTAATATGTCTGTCTGTGTGGTAAGGAGGGCTTTGAAGTTCACCAAGGAAGAACAAATCCCATTGGGGCTCTGAGCTAAATAGAGATAAACTAGACCCTCTTGCGTTAGAACGAAAGAGCTCCTGTGGTGGAGGTATTTTTGTGTCCTTTGCCCATTGTACTTCCCTGACTTTTCTCCTTTTCCTCACTCCAAGAGAGTCCATAGTAAGCTGAAGACAATCAGAAGAAAGATGCTCGGTTTGAGTTATGTGATAGAGGTTCTTCTACAGAGATTCTGGCTTTATTCTTTCTTTTCGTGTAGGTTTCAGTGCTGCTCTGAGACATCCTCTTGCTTGCATCTTGTTTATTAATGTCAACTTCAGTCTGCAACATTGAGGCAAGGGTCCTAATACTGTACCTTGAGAGTCTCTGCAATAGACCTGCTGTTTGTATCTGCTCCTGCCATGCCCACATGCATGCTGCCCTCTGTGGAGAGATGGAAAGCTCCTGCTGACATGCTGGAAGCATCTTCTGAGGACAAGGACAAGCTTACAGCTCTTGCCTGGCAAGGCTGTGCTGGCTCTGCTTCCTTCTGGATGCAGGAAAGCTGATCTTGCCAGTGCTGGATTTTTCTGTCCTAAGGCAGCATATTGGATTTGCTTCCTTCCAGTATCCCCTGAATAGTCAGTCCCAGATACCACAGTGAACAGGTGAAGCTTCTTCATGCTGACCAGAACTTAATTTTCTTCTCTATGTATCCCTAAGGCCTGGATAGAGGTGGAGGTAAAGCAAGTGAAAAAAATAAGACCAGAAAGGTTTCTCTCTTTCTTTCCATCCATCCCTTTATCTCTCCCACCCTCTTTCTCTTTCTTTCTTTCATCAAATGTTTTGATTAGAAGAATCTTTGAGATTCAGTCCCTCATTCGATGCTCAGAAATCCCCCCTGGTACTAGTACCTCCTATGATGATCATTACAGTTTTGATAGAGCAATTTCATTGTCAGTTCACCAGTAGACATTCTCATACAGTATTATTTTATGTAATTGTTTTAGTATTTCTTTGGAATTAATTCTTATAAGTGAGACTGCTGGTAGAGAGAAATGCATAGTTTTCTTTTCATAGCAAATAATAAGATGGACACATGTGATGAAATGTGCTGTACTGTCAGTATTGTGTACAAAAATCTGTGTTGGGAACTCATGGGGAGGAACAGTGTGACTCCAAGGAAGGACACTATTGGTTAAAAGGGTCCATAATAGATCACATCATACAAGTCACGGAAGTAAGTATTGAAGAACAGATTGGAGGGTCAGGATGCTGACTCTTGCACAGCAACATTGGTTATCAAGAGAATAGCCAACGTTTAAGGAATCTCTGGAATTCTGAATTGGAGAACAATCTGGAGAAGTATTAGGAGCTTGTTCAATAAGGCACAGCTTCTGTATGGTAGCTCACATGGCCCTGGATCTTTCCAAAATCAGTGAATTTTCTAGGAGAGCCTAAGAGAACATGAAAAGCTTTGTAGGAACAGCTATTAGCTGTTCTCCCAAACTCCTAGGACTCACCTTTCAGAGACTCTGAAGAGACTTGCACTGGGTTGTTACCCTCAATCTCAAACACTGGTGTGTCCATTGTATCTGCCGCTACTAGTGATATCAGGAGATAAATGAGGGTTTTCCAATAAACATAAAAGAGAGTTTGCAAGCATCTGAATATTGAGCCGAACGTGGTAGCATACATTTGTAATCCCAGCAACTCGGGAGGCTAAGGCAGGAGGATCACAAGTTTAAAACCAGCCTCAGCAACATAGCAAGGCCCTAAGCAACTTAGGGCAACCCTGTCTCAAAATAAATCAAATTTTCAGAATTTATATATATATATATATATATATACACACACACATATATAATTTCATTAGAGGCTTGATTGTTCAACAAGTAAATTTGTGAATAAAATTTAAAAAATAAAAAGATAAAAAACATGAGGATGTGGCTCAGTGGTAAAGT
>PVKS010005610.1:28320-84134 GCA_004027875.1 Aplodontia rufa | reverse complement strand
ATCTCTCCACAGCCCCTCCAGCATCTATTGTTGTTTATTTTCTTCATCTTTGCCATTCTGACTGGTGTAAGGTGATATCTTAATGTGGTTTTCATTTGCATTTCTCTGATTACTAATGATTTAGAGCACTTTCTCATGTATTCATTGGCTTGATCAATGTCCTCTGGTGAGAAGTCTCTGTTTAGCTCTTTGGCCCATGCAAGCGCTCTACCTCTGAGCCACCTCTCCAGCCCTACTAACTTTTCATTTTTAAAAATGTGTCAGAGAAAAAAAGATATGTTATTCTAAGACATGTTTTAAAGTCATTATTACCAGATTTTTGTTGTTATCATCTGGTTTGAATGAATAAAAACAAAAGACTGAGTGGTCTATTTCGTGTGCTTGCGTTCCAGTTTTTAAGTGTTATTAGATTATCGAGTGAACTGAATTAGCATTGTTTACTAAGTCTCTGAATCTTTGTTAACCTCTGGGTGGTTCTTTTTCCAGATAAACATTTATTAAGTAATGATGCTTCATTTGCTCCCAGTGAATAAGAACTTGCAAGGACTTTCCTTGGTGACTAACTGGCTCGATTAGTGAGAATGCCGTACTTAATTCTGTTCGGAAAGCATGTTTTCCTTCAATAATGTGGGCTGGGAGGTATTTGCTATAGTTGCTGGATCAAACATGGTCAACAAAGACTCAGAAGTACGTATAAATATAGTGACATGGCACTAAAAGTATGTAGCCCCTTAAAATAGAAGTGCAGGGGCATAAGGTCCCAATGACAAAGTATCAAGAATCACGGGAGCCAAAAGTTGGCTTTTGGGAAAGATTAGCGAAATAAAATCCGAGAGAAGGCGTGAATAAGTAATGTCACCATTGAAAAGGGGGCTTAATTATGGATCTGGCTGAGATTGAAACAATAAGAGAAGACTGCTTGCAAGTATATGTCAATGCGCTAGAAAATTCATGAAATGGACAAATTCCTAGAAAACTTAGCAATCAAGAAGTAGAAAGCTGGGGCTGGAGCTGGGGCTCAGTGGTTATTGTGCTTGCCTGGCATGCCACTGGTGTAACTCTTAAGCCACGGCCACAGGCCCACGAATGCTGGGGGCTGCTGCTGCCTGTCCCAGAGTCCAAAGGCCAGGGAGTCTGGAGTTCCACTGTCCAGGGCCAGAGAAGGTGGGAGCCCAGGTCCTGGAGAGAGAACTCTCCTTTCTCTTCCCGTTAGCTCTTCCCGGCCCTCAGCTGACTGAACGGTGCCTGCCCACATGGGGGTGAGGCAATCTGCAGTTACTCTTCTGATTCAAATGCCACCCTTCCCTGGAAACACCCTCGCAGACATGCCCAGAAATGATGTTGTCTGGATATCTCTTCACCCAGGCTACTAGCATCACACGCCTAAGCGAATCTGTTTAAAAAGCTAAGTAAAACTAAACGGACTTCATTCACACCCACACCCACCCACACCCACCCACACACATGCACACGCACGCACACGCACACACACGCACGCACGCATACATACACACGTGCCTGCTGGTATGCATTTGTGATAGCAAGGATGCCGTATGGACAAAGCCAGAAGGGACAAATTAAGGAGGAAAACCTTTATTGGGAATCCCTGTGTTACATGCTTTTGTATGTATCCAAAATTGCCTTTTTTTTCCCTCCTGAACTGGGAGTTGAATCTGGCCTTGCTCATGCAAGGCATGTGCCCTGCCAGTGAGCTAAATCCCCAGCTCCTTATATATACGTGTGTGTGTGTATAAAACCACTGAGCCACATCCCCAGGCCTTTTTATTTTTTATTTTGAAACAGGGTCTCATCAAGTTATTGAGGCTGGCCTTAAACTTGGGATCCTCCTGTCTCAGCCTTCTGAGTTTACAAGCATGTGCCACTGTGCCTGGTCTAATACATATTTTTTTAATACATAAGTAAGAGAAAATGCCAAAATTATAAAGAAATTATAAAGAAAAAAATTAAAAATTACCCTACCTGTAATTTTAACTCCATTTCTTTTAAAGCTATTTTTGATGAAAAAGTTTCTTGCTTTCTGAAAGACTCCATTTAATGCTTCTTTGTATGCCTTCTGATTCTTTTATGTTCAGGAAGTTCGTTATATCATGCTCCAAGCTGCTGATGCTTTCAGGGGCGTGAGCTGCCTCTAGAGGTTTGCTGCATTCTTATGATCCCAAGCTGCTGGGTATTTCTGGGTAGTTTCTTGTTTATTTTCTGGTGGATTGTTCTGGAATGAGTCTTATTGCTATACAAGTCCCACATTCCTCATAGAACCTCTTGCCCCACATCCCATCAGTAATCACTTCTTTGCTCCCTAAATCCCTTGGTTATCTGTCACTCCCTCCTCCCAGCCCGACACCCATGACCCTGGTTCAGATCTTGGTCTGGCAAATTCTGCTGATTTTTAGCATTGTAGTTAAATGTCAGCTCCCCGGGGGAGGCTTGTCCCAGCAGAGCAGGCAGCTGAGCTGTGAGCCCTGGCTCTGTCCCCTCCTCCCGGGGAGCTTTGATTGTACTGCGTTGTCACTGCCTCTGTCCCTTGTGAAGACAAGGACTTCCCACAGGTTGCTCATCTGCACCCAGTGCCCAGTGCAGGCTGGTGCTATTGGTTGCAGCGATGACTGCCAATAGAAACGTCGTGCAGCCCGGCTGGCGGTCTGTGGCTGTGGTTGCTCAGTCACATGCAGCACAGTTCTGGGTTCGCTTTGCTTCCACCGCAAGCCCCGGAGCGGGGTCCTGCTTCCCTCCTCCTGGTGGCCTCACAGAGAAGTCACTGGACATCTGTTTGTGGGTGGTTTGCGACCTTTCTGGGGATAAGAGATAGCTTAGACAAAGGGCAAGCAAAATATAAATTAAATATGGATTTTTCCAGAATTCTTTTTATCAAGATAAAAAGATGATGATAAACTTTTCAGTTGTGGGCAGTGGAATTCCGGTGAGAAACAGTGTCAGCAAGATGCCTTCTGCTCTGGCCTGGAGCAGGGAAGGGAGTTTTGGTTCATGTGGGATGGTGGCAGGTGCATTGCTTTCTAGGAGTACCTGGGCCCAAAGTGCTTCAGATGCCTGAAGGCCTGGGGCTCTGGATGGTGAGCTCAGCAGATTGGTTCACAGGGCTGCTGTCCTCTGGCCCCCGTGCCACTCTCACAGAGGTCTTGGATTCTGGATTGCGATGCAGGTATCTTTCAATGAGGGGTGAGAGGGGACATTGGCTGGTGTCACAGCAAAGGGACTGTGCAAGAGCTGGGACAGGCAGAGAGGAAACAGGGAGCCTGGGAGGGGCACCTCCGTGATGCCTGTCCAGTCCTTGCAGGTGGGACGCACTTGAGAAAGACACCAATGGGCAAGGCCGGCCACTTCAGGTACAGAGTGAAGGGACACCAGCGTCACACGAACTGGAACATTCCAGCAGCTGGTGCAGTAGTGACAAGGTCAGCCTCTTCTCTACCTCTTCCTGATTGAAGGAGGTGTTACCAGAGATGCCTTGAGGTCCGTTCAGCGCAGGACACAGCTCTCCTCCCAGCTGGGACTTGACCATCTGTGGATCCATTTCTCTGCTGCCGATGTCCACAGCGATCATCATCTTTGCAGTTTGATAAGAATGCTTCACGGGGGCTGGAGCGGTGGCTCGGTGGTTACAGCGCTTGCCTGGCATGCACAAGTACATGGGTTCAAACCTCAGCACACACGTACACAGCTAAGTGTCAGAGCAACGAAGATTATGTGAAAACTCAGTAAAAATTGATTCTCTCTCTCTCTCTGTGTCCTTCTATCTTTCAAAAAAAAAAAAAAAGAATGCTTTATGACTTCAGTGGAGAGAAATTACGCTGGAAGGATGTCTTTTTCATGTCACTTTCAATTCCAGAAGTTAAAGGAGCTTACTCAGGCGTCACTCAGAGTGGTTGTTTCAAAGTCCTTGCAAATCTGGAATCTCGCGCTCACATCTGTCGAATGAGGTAAGGGGAGGAGAGTTTTATTCTTGGGGTTTGGTGGCAGTGGTGGTTTTAGACACAGTTTCCTCATTACTGAGGCTTGTGAGAGAGAAATAGCAATTCTATGTTTTGTTTAAAATATGAGCACTGAGGCTGGAGCAGTGGCTCGGTGGTTATTAGTGCTTGCCTGGCATGTGCAAGTACTTGGTTCAAACCCCAGCACCCACATACACAACTAAATGTCAGAGCAACAAAAGCCGTGTGAAAGATTGAATAAAAATTGATTTCTCTCTCTCTCTCTCTGTCCTTCTCTCTTTAAAAAAATAATTTAAAAAAACCTAAAATATCAGCTTAGGAGGAGCTTATTACACCAGCCTTGACTTAGCCCCTCCCGTGAAACCCGCTGCTGACGCACACATCCTGTTCGGGGACACATCCCAGCCTGCTCCCTTCCCCACCTGTAAGGATCACTGAGTGTCAGGCTGGCCAAGAGTCAGCCGGATCTCTTCCCAACTGTTTTTCCTCATTGAACCTGGAACTGTAATAAATAATAATCACAGATGAATTGTTATGTAACCTGATGAAATAGGAAAGTAAAAATTAGTTTCACTTTTATTATAATTACTTTCATAAAATTCAATAAATGTGAATTGCTAAAGATGTTTCCCAAGACAGTGTGAACAAATCAAATGCAAAAGAAAAAAAATACTGAAAAAGCTTGTGGTTTTGGATTCCGAATGCGTCCAAGCTCTTTGAGTCCTAGTTCTGCTTCTCAGAAAACCAAACTGTAAATCATAAATGAAGAATCATAGACGTGGCTCATGCAGAGGGAACATGTAGGACACTTCCTAGAAGACTTAACATTTAAAGCAAAGATCTTCGTCCTTCACTGATGACAAAGACTTTTTTTTTTTTGTTTCAGGTTAAGTTAAAATAATACTCCGTTTTGGTTAAATGGGCTTTGGATAAGAGAGATTCTCCTAGCGTGTTTTGGAAGCTGCTGTTGGAGTAGTGTGCTGGCCTTCCACTCACAGGTCCCTCTCAGAGTCCCAGCTGAGACAGGCTGGTGGGAAGGGCACCCTCTGAGGACAGCCCCAGGCTTCCAGGTCCAGGGACAAGGCCGCGTCTCATCTCAGGTCTGTGAGGAGGGGCCCATCTGGCCACTTCCTCTGAGCTCTGAGCACAGCCCACTGGAAAACCTGATGCACAAGTGTTAGTCGTTATTCCTTTTGAAAGTACCACCTTTTATCCGCCTCCTTGGCTGTTTGCCGGCCTGGGAGAGAAAGGCAGGTTGTGGAATATGAAGGCACTGCCTGCCAGGGGCCTTGCTGTTCCTGTACTCCAATGTTCATTCCTTTCAGTTGTGTCCCTGGCTCTTGGGCAAGATTTCCATCAGAAGAATCAGATGCTGGAGCTCAGCGGTTACGGCGCTTGCCTGGCATGCACGAGTCTGTGGGTTTGAACCCCAGCACCATGTACAAAGCAAGTGTTGGAGCAATGAAAGCCACATGAGAAACTAAATAAAATTGATTCTCTCTTTCACTCTCTCTCACTGTCCCTGACTTTTAAAGAAGGAGGATGGAGGAGGAGGAGGGGGGAGGAGGGGAGGTGGAGGGGGGAGGAGGGGAGGGGAGCAGGGGAGGAGGAGGGGAGGGGAGGAGGGGGAGGAGAAAGGGAAGAAGAAGCATCAGACGCAGACACAGCTGCGAGGGAACAAGACTTCATTGGGCCTTCTTGCTCCAGCAGAAGGGACTCTGCACTGACCAAGAGCGGCGAGTGGCCTGTCTGTGAACAGGGATATTCCCCGTTGCTGCCTCCTTCTGCATGAACCTCTGCACCCTGTGCCGAGGAGCAGTTGCTGTGGCTGATGGGAGTTGCTATGGCTGAAGTAGGAGAGCTCAGAGCATGTGAGTAACACTCCTGGGAAGAAGGGTGCCCTGTCCGTGCTGCCTCCGCAGAGCCTTGAGGCTGCCTGTCCCGGGAGAGCCCAGGAAGGCGCCTGGCTTCACCGATACACCTGCTTTCCACAGCCGCCGAAGAGATGGCTTAGAGGAGTGAGCAGGAGGGCAGGACAAGGCCCAGAGCGCGCTCTTCAGAGCTGGCAAGCAGGAGTCTTGCACCCTGGAGTGCACTTGCCCTCCCCAGGTGGGGCACTGACTGTCTCCTCCCCCAATTTTATTTTTCGTATTAAGGAGTGGAGTCACGGTACAGTCGTAAGTGCATATAAAGTAAGAGCGCGATGTGCGCAGGTTCCCCAGTCTCTTGATTCTTCTGTATTTCCCCCACAAGCGAGATAAATGCTTAGACTGTGAATTTCCAGAATGAGATGATTGCATAAGTATTATTTAATCTTAGTGTTATTTTCACAAGGTCCTTGACTGTCTCAGTGATAGAAGTGGACTCACCCAGGGGTCAGCAAAAGGGACAGACAGAAAACATTTCAAAGTTTGTGGGCCAGAGAGTCTTTGTAGCAACAACTCGACCGTGCTGCTGGGGCTTCAAAGCAGCTACAGATAATATAGAAATGAATGAGTGGGGCTGTGTGCCAATAAAACTTTATTTTAAAAAAAAGCAGTGGGTTGGGTTTGGCTGGGGTGGGGTGGGGCTGTAGTTTACTGGTCCCATGTCTAGTGCAAGAGTTCTCAGCTGAGTGAGGGATCAATCAAGTCTGCGAACATGTATGCAAGTGTGATGGTATTTTTCTGGGGAGAGGAGCTATACTTTTCTTCTTATTTCAAAGGTACCATTATTTCTCAGATGCCACACTATAGAGACATAGCCTCTTCTGGGCCTTATGACATTAATTTTTTTAAAAATGTATTTCTTTGTAGCCATTTTAAAAAAAAACTTAATTTTGAAATAATTACAGAGTCAGAGGAAATTGCGAAAGTAGCACAGAAAAGTCCTTGGTGCCCTTGACCAGAAGCCTGGTGGTTCCAGCTTATATAATTAGGCAGAGCGTGGAAGCCAGGAACAGGTGCTGTTGTGGTGTGCGGGTGTTGCCCTGCATCATTTTACCACATGTGTAGATTTACGTGGCCACCTCCATGCTACCCTCTAATCTACTTTCCAGCTCTGCGGAATTCATCTCAAGAACGACCTTTTTGGATGACTTTCATTGCTCATCGTAACACCCTTGAGATGCACTCTGGATGTGTGTGTGCTATTGACGGTTTATTTTCAGCTAAGTGTCATCCTTGGTCTGGGGATGTTCCCATGTCACAAGGTAAAGAAAGACACATTAAAGAGCTTCAGTGAATAGTGATTCATAGATTGGACTGCTCCAACAGAAGTGCTCAGGGCTCCTGGAAGGACAGATTCATAGCCTGAATACACAAGTAATCCAAAGGAAGCCCCGATCGGTTACAGTTGCAAAGTTGCTTTATTCGGGCCAGACCTGGGAGAAGTCCCTGCTGATACAATTACAAAGTGCTGGCTGCTTCGGAGGCTTGGGCTTCAGTTCTGGTTTTGATACAATTGTTTACAGAAGATAGCTCCGGTTAAGTTCCTTTCCTGTTTGCAAGTCGATCAAGGTCACTTTGTAAGTCTTTGCTGGCTCATCTGCTGCGGGCCTAGCCGTTCTGCTTTGCTTTAGGACCATTGAGGGCTATTTAGGTTGTTTCCAGTTTTCAGCTGTTGCAGATAAGCTGTCAGAGGCAGGTCTTTTTGTGGACACCCTTCCATTTCTCCAGGATAAATGCTGAGGGGTGCGGCGCTGGGTCCTATGGTAAGTGCATCTTAAGTTTTTAAAGAAACCTCAGAACTGTTTTCCAGCATTAATCATTTATCTTTAAAGGTAGCATGCTCATATGACACAAACACGCACATGAAGCCATAAAAACACAATGCTTACAGCAAAGTCTCAAGTCCCTCCATATCTGCTGCCTGGGCCTGCACCTCCTCTCCCCGGGCCAGCAAGCATCCGATCTCTCTCATGCTGGCATTCCAAGACTCATCTTGCTTGTCTTCCTAGAGACCTTTGCCCCTCCATTTTGACCGATGAGTGGACACACGGTGGTTTAACCATTCCTCATATTGTGGGCTCTGGTTATTTCTTATTTTTGATGTCACCCGTGAGCGACTCAATAAATCTCTCTCAAATGGTTCTCTGTGTACATTTGTATTTCTCACAGATAGATGCCTGAGGTGAAATGGTACAGTCACTGATGGGCACCTTGGTGACATTAGGAGACACTGCCAACCTGCCGACTTGAAAGAATGCCCCAGTCCATACTCTTTCCATAAATATAGGAATGCTTCCTCACACCCTTTTCTACACTAAATATTACTGATTTTTATTAATTTTGTTGTTTTTATTAATCAGATGAGTGAAAAATTTCATTATTGTTTTAATTTCTATTTCCCTGATCAATAATGAGGATGTACATCTTTTTATGTATCTTTTGTATATTAGTCCTTTGGACATTCTGTAGTTGGTGCAGATATTTTTTCACATCCATCACTCACCCCAATTTCCTGCTGGGATGTCTGTGTGTAATATCATTAGCTTTATCTTAGTCTTGTTTTATGTAGTCAAACTGTAGTCTTTTGCTTTATTGCTCTTGGATTTGTTCTTAAGAAGTGCTACTTTACTGTAAATTCTGTAACTATTCCCTTATATCTTTTCTAAAGTTGGTGCTCTGCAAATTAGAGCCTTATCTCCATAGAGCTCAGGACTTTCTTTCAGGGTCACAGTAGGGAGCTCTCTACTTCTCTGACAGTGACTTAGTTGGTATTTTTTTTTTAAGAGAGAGAGAGAGAATGAATCAATTTTTATTGAGCGTTCCACGTGGCTTTCGTTGCCCTGACACTTAGATGTGTATGTGGGTGCTGGGGTTTGAACCCGTGCACTTGCACATGCCGGGCAAGCGCCATAATGTCTCCTGCGGAGTCAGAAACAGCCAGCCCTGCCCGAGCACTTGTGGTCACAGTTCCGACAAAAGTGATCAAGTGCAACATTGCTTGGCCTGCCAGTTTGGCTAATCAGACTTTGTGACCACCTCACATGCCATCCTGCCAGCACTTCTCAGGTGCTGGCCCCTTGTCCACTGTCATTGGTGTGTTCCATCCCAATCATGTAATTGGACAAACACCAGATTCCCGCGTTTGGGCATTTAGTTCCTGGGTCCACCATGCTACCAAGTGGAATATTAATCAGTGATTAGTCCAAGTGGAATATTAATCAGTGATTAGTCACCAAAAGAGAACCACTCTAGGATTCTTAAATAGAGGCACTTTATTAAGACAACTTCCTTACGAAATTGTTGGTAGGGAAGATGGGAGGAAGTCACGCTGGAGAGCGAAGAGGGTTTCACACAAAAATCAGAGACTGGGGATTGGGATTTAGCTCAGTGGCAGAGCGCTTGCCTAGCAAGCAAAAGGCCCTGAGTTCCATCCTCAGCAAAAAAAAAAAAAAAAAAAAAAAAAAAAATCAGAGACTGGCAGCTGCTCCTGGCCAGGGCAGGGGCTCATCCGCGCTGTGGAGCCGATGGCGGTACTTCGCTGCTGCAGCTGCCACAGCCCCTTCATGCCCCGAGGAGAGTGGCTTCTCTCTTGCTGCTTCCTTCCCATCTCTGGACTGTGCTACCCCACTCCACCCTGCTGCCTGGTAGCACCCTGGAGGGAGCCAGGCTGTAAAGGGTGTGGAACTGCACTTCGCGGCTTTCAACAGGTGACGTCACAGAGAGACTGTAAAGGACAGGGGGCTCCTCAGGAAGCCGCTTCCTGTACAGTTTGGGTGCAGTTTTAGCGTGTCCCCTAGGTGTCTTATGTTGGAAACTTGGGCCCCAGCGTGGTGAAGGGACATTTAAGAGGCGGGGCATGGTGAGAAGTACTCAGGTCATTGGATTGCTGCCTTGGGGGGAACTAGCGTAAATCTGGGGGGACCCTGGTTGTTCTCAGAGAGCAATGCTACAAAAGAGCAAGACAGGTGCCACACTGCTCTCTGGCTTTTTGCGTGGCCATGAGACCAGTCCCTGTCGTGTGTGCTCTTACTGCGCTGCATCTTAGATGATGTGGTGCAGCAGGGGGCGCTTGCCAGAGCAGGTGCTGTGCTCTCAGCATCCAATGCTGTGAGCTAAATAGACCTTTTTTCTTTATAAAGTACTTGGCCTCAGGTATTTTTTATAGCAACAGAAAAGTGGCTAATACACAACTAGAAAAATGTACTTTTTCAAAATATGGGAATAAACCAAAAAAGAGGACAGCTTGGGATCCAGGAGATAGAAAGGGCATCCAACACAAGAAAGGGGCGAAGGGCATGCTCTGGAAGGAGGAAGAGGACAGCCCAGGCTGGTAGCAGGGCAACAGGCCTGAAGATCGCCACCCGAAACAGACTGGGAAGTTCCAGGGGGAGGGTTCTCAGGGGTGCAGGGGATGGAGGAAGGGAAGAAAAAAAATCAATGTGTGATGCATTTGAATACCCTGAAAGCACGTGTATTGTTCGGACAGGGAGGTTTTGGAAAAATTGGTGATGGATGTAGACAACAAAGCAATTTTAAGAAGTCAATTTCAGCCTTGGCTGCAGGACACCGTGGCTCAGCTGTTGGTCACAGCCACACAGCCACAGCAACGTGAGGGTTAACTACTGGATTTAAGAAAGACATGATAAAACAGCTTGAAGGAGAGAGAGAAATTGTGCTTTGGGGTGAGTGGAGAGGTGAAGAGAGCTAAATGTTTATTTTTCATATTAAAAAGCCAACAGATAATGTTTAAAATGAAAAAGAGTCTTTTACTAGGCTGAAAAGTTACCTGTGATTTTAATCGTACCAACATTGTTCTCTATTAAGCTCTGCTAGGGAGCTTTTATAGAAAGCATACATTTGTACTCATCCAGCGTAGACCAGGACTTACTCGTGACTCAGTTGTATTCTGATTTTTCTATTAGAGTTTTCCTTCAAGTCTAACCCACATAATAATCTATGTATTCAAAAATTTCTTCACCTCTGATCCCCAAAGGCCCTATTCAAAGTTCTTGACTACTTAAGATTGCTTTGTTTTATTTCTTTAAGAAAATAGAATCTTAAATAGAATCTCTTCTCCCAACTTTATTGCTTTAAGATCTTTTCTGTTTGGTTTCCCTTGCCCACAGTTCCCCTATGTATTTTGGTTTGATGTCATTGTGGGGAAAGGAATCAAGTAAAGAAATACAAAGATAGGAAAACAATTCCGGCAAAGCGACGGTATTGTCCCGGGAACGCTGACACCCGAGTGGCTCGTGGGACGGTCTGGAGACCAATCTTCACACAGCGGTGCAACAGACTCTGCCAGCCGATGGTCGACACGGACAGAGCTCAAGTGCAACAGGTGAACTGCTGGGACTTCGGGGTGAGTGAAGAAATCTGTTCTCGGCTTTGGCATCATCAAAGCGAGGCCGGAGCAGCTGTCCTGGGCTCTCCTTAGCTCAGTCGGACGTCTGATTTCTTGACTTGGCGGTAAATCACTTTTTCTTTATTTTTTCTTGGTCTGCAATAAGAAATAAAATTGGAGAGGGGAGAAAGAAATTATGAGGAGGCTGAGCATCAAAATCAGTAACATAAAAAACTGGGATAAGCTTTGTCCAGGGTTAGTCTTGCAACACGTTGAGTGACAGTTCTCATAAAGGAAACACAGAGCTTTATGAAAAGTAAACAGAATGGGGTGTTCTTCAAATTCTCCCATAGAAGTGGAGCTGGCCTATGTAAGTTCCCTTCTGAGGGTGTGCTGCCTTCCTCTGTGGGAGAGAATGTGGGTGAAGACTAAATTTAACTTCAAATCAGTTACAGACAATAATTGCAAAATCCAGACACAATTATCAGTCCTCAGACTTTGAGAAATCATTTTTACAAAGTTCATTTACTCTGCAGTTGTTACGATGAGTGAATAATGCAATGAAAACAGCTGCTCAGACTGTAAGTTTTCTCCTTCGTTTTGTCTCTGAATGCAGAATGCTGCTGACACTCTTTGGAGGAATGCTGTTTTGTTCATTGTGTTGTTCCAAACCAGGTCCTTTCCACATGTCCCTCTTTATTGTCATATTGAATTTGGTGTCAGCTGCTCCGAGGTCTCAGCTCCTCACTGAATTTCCCCACCTGGACAGAGTTAGTACTGAATCAGTCCAATTAAAGATGGGATTAGCAAAAGCTTGCCAAACCATCCAATGGCGCAAGAGTCCTGTTAGGCTCCAGGTGGGGAGACACACAAATTTACTGAGCTCTCACAGTCTTCCTGCCCACAACACCAGCAGCAGCAGCAGCAGCACTGACAGCAGTCATGACTTCAACATCAATAGCAGCAGCAGCAACAGCAATAGCATCAGCAACAGCAGTAGCAACAGCAGCAGTAATGGCAACAGCTACAACAGAAAGAACAGGAGCAACAGCAGCAGTAGCAGCATCAATAGCAGCAGCAGTCACTACAGAAGCATCAACAGCAGAAACAACAGCAACAATAACAACAGGAGCAGCAACAGCAAGAACAATAGCATCAGTAGCAGCAGAAGCCAATGCAGCAGCAGCAGCAGTAACAGCAACAGCAAAAACAGTGGCAACAACATTGACATCAGTAGCAGCAGCAACAGTACCAACAGTAGCAGCAACAGCAGCAGCAACAACAGCAGGAGCAGCAGCCATAACAGCAACAACATCAGCCACAACAGCAAAAGCAACAGCAGCAGTAACAGTCAAAGGATCAGCAGCAACCAAAGTAGCAACAACAGCATTAGTAGCAGCAGCCACAACAGCAGCAATGACAACAGCAATAAAATCAGCCACAACAACAGCAGCAGCAGCAGCAGCAGCAGCAGCAGTCACAACAGCAGCAGCAATGACAATAGCAATAACAGCAGCAGAAGCAATAAATGCAGCAATCACAATGGCAGCATCAATGACAACAGCAATATCATCAGCCACAACAGCAGTAGCAGCAGCAGCAGCAACATTAGCAGCAGTCATAACAGCAGCAGCAATGACAACAGCAATATCAGTCACAACAGCAACAGCAGCAGTATCAGTATCAGCAGCAACAGCAGTAGCATCAACGACTGCAGCTGTAGCAACAACAGCATTGATAGCAACAACCATAATAGCATCAACAGCAGGAGCTACAATAGCAACAATCTCAGCAAAAGCAGCAGCAACAACGATAATAACATTAATAGCAGGCACAACAGCAGCAGCAACAGTAGCAGCAGTGGCTACAACAATAGCAGCAGCAGTCATAACAGAGGCATCAGCCACAGTAGCAACAAGAGCAGAAGCAGTCACAACAGCAGCCTCAATAACAGCAGCAATAACATCAGCCACAACAACACCAGCAATAGCAACAGCAGCAGCAATAGCAATAGTTATGGCTGCTGCCATAACATCAGCAGCCGTAACAGCAGTAGCAGTATCGGTAGTAACAGCAGCAACAGCAGTAGCATAAACAACAGCAGCAGTATCAATAAAAACATTATTAGCAACAGCAATAATAGCACCATCAACAGCAGGAGTGACAACAACAGCAAAAACAACAGCTACAGCTACAGAAGCAGTCAAAACAGCAGCAATAGCAGCAGCTGCAACGGTAGCAGCAGCAGAAGCAACAATAGCAGCAGCAATAGCCACAGCCACAGCAGTAACCACAACAGTAGCAACAGCAATAGCAGCAGCAGCAGTCATAACAGAAGCATCAACAGCAGCAGCAACAACAGCAGCAATAACATCAACCACAACAGCACCAGCACCAGCAACAGCAGCAGCTGTAATGTCAGCAGCAATAACATCAGCAACAACAGCAGCAATGGCATCAGCAGTGACAGCAGCAGCAATAACAACAGAATTAGCAATAGTAGCATCAATATCAACAGCAGTAGCAGTAGCAAGGGCACTAACAACAGCTACAATAGAATCAGCAGCAGCAGCAGCAACAACAACCAAAGCACCAAAAATAGCAGCAGCAGTCATAGCAAAAGCATCAATATCAATAGCAACAACAGCAGCAATAATGTCAACCATAATAGCAGCAGCAGCAGCAGCAGCCACAACAGCAGCAGCAATGACAACAGCAATATCAGTCACAACAGCAGTAGCAACAGCAACAGCAGCAGCAATATCAGCAGTATCAGCAGTAACAGCGGTAGCATCAACAACAGTAGCAGTAGCAACAACAACCATAATAGCATCAACAGCAGGCACAACAGCAGCAGCAACAGTAGCAGCAGTGGGTACAACAATAGCAGCAGCAGTCGTAACAGAGGCATCAGCCACAGTAGCAACAAGAGCAGAAGCAGTCACAACAGCAGCCTCAATAATAGCAGCAATAACATCAGCCACAACAACACCAGCAATAGCAACAGCAGCAGCAATAGCAATAGTTATGGCTGCTGCCATAACATCAGCAGCCGTAACAGCAGTAGCAGTATCGGTAGTAACAGCAGCAACAGCAGTAGCATAAACAACAGCAGCAGTATCAATAAAAGCATTATTAGCAACAGCAATAAGAACAGCAACACCCATAAGAGCAGGATATCCAACAACTACAGTGTCAACGACTGTAACAACAATAACTCCAGTGTCAACAACCATAACAACAATAACAGCATGGTTAACAATAGCAACAGCAACATCAGGAGCAGGAGCAGCAATAGCAACAACATCAGCCACAACAGCAGCAGCCGCAGCAGCTACAACAGCAACAACCACAGTGGCAACAATAATAGCAGCAACAGCATCGTCAACAAAAGTAGCATCAGCAGTAGCAGCAGTAGGTACAACAGCAGCACCACCACCACCAGCACCAATAGCAACAGCAGTAATAATAACAGCAGTGTAGCAACAGCAGCAACACTATCAACATCAACTGAAGCAACATCAGTGGCAATAGAAACAACAGCGCCAACAGCAGCAGCAACGGCAGCATCATCAACAACAACCACAACAGCAGCAACAGCTACAGCGGCAACAACAACCACAGCAGCAGCAATGGTTCCACTAACAGCAGTAACATCAACAGCAGCAGCAGCAGCAAGAGCAGCAACACCAACAGCAGCAGTGGCAGCAGCAACAACAGCAACAATGGCCGCACCACCACCAGCAGCAGTAGTACCCAAATTAGCAAGAACAGTAGCAAAATCACCAGCACCAGCAGCAGCAACAAGAACAACAGCCACCTTCAACTGACAGCTGCCTAAATGCCCAGCACTGGGTGGGTGCTTTGCCACCTCATCCCTGCCCTCTGAGGGTGTGGAGACTGTGTGCATCCTCAATTCCAGATGCAACAACTGCGGCTTTGTCACTGACTGTGACTCTGGGCAGGTCATTTAATCTCTTGGTGCCTGGGTTTTCTTCAGTTCTCAATGGTGTCACCAACAATGCCAATTTCATAAGGGTGTTGTGAGGATTCACGTGGGGACCTCTTGGGAAGGCCTTGGAAAGCACAGTTGAGAGCCCATGGAAAAATTTGGTCAGTGTCTCCCCACTTATGGCAGTGGGCTCACAAGGTGAGGTGCAGAGCACTTGAGCAGCACCCAGGATGTCCTCTTTACCAGGATAGGCCAGGTCCTTTGGGAGCTGAAGGCCCTGGCCAGTGAGGGATCAGCTCCCTCCTGGCTCTGTTCTCCATGTCCGGTACACTGTACCTGGTGTCATGCTTGGTGCCAGCTGCTGCCTGCCCTCCTGCTCGTGGACACCCTGCCTCCAACCCTCTCTGCAGGTGGGCCCCTGCCCAGCTGCCTTGGCCCTTCTCTCGGTCCCTCTGTAACTCCCGGAGCCCCACACAGGTCTGCCTTCTATCTGGGACCAGCAAGAGAATCTGAAGGTCACATAAGGAGAGAGACTGCAAAGGTCAGGAGTAACCAGTAAGGACGTCTCCAGAACCTCCTTCCAGCCAGCCTGAAGGAAGCTGTAGCTCTGGAAGCGGCTGGCATATGTGCCCCTTCTGAGTTGCAGGCACAGGACCACTCGGAAGGCACTGTCCATCTGCTTTCCAGTGATCAGCCTCAGCGTGTTTTTGTTGTTTTATAGAAAGGCTACAACAGCTCCTGAGCTGTAACGGTGGCTCTTGGTCATTCGGTAAGTACCAGGATGTTTACACGCATTGTTTCAGCTAAGGTTACAAAAATCCAGAGCAGTGCTGCTGGCCCATGTGCAGATGGGGGCTGTGTGAAATAAGCCCACACAGGTGGGAAGCAGGGTGAGGTTGCTCTGGCCAGGGCCTGCATTCCTCACTGCCGTGCAGGTCTGCCCACCTGACACTGGAGTGGCTGAGGGACTCCAGCTAGTGCCGCTGCAGAAGGACTCTTCATTTATTCCACAAATATGTACTGGGGACTGTGCTCAGCTGCAGGGTGCAAAAGGGCTCATGGCACCGTCAGTGAGCACAGCCTGTGCTCGCGTGCGTGGAAGGAGCATTGAGGTAAGGCGAGGAGGGGCGGCTGGTCTAGACGCAGGGCTTCAAGCACAAATGCTCCTGTGAGCCAGAGAGGCAACACACATAGCAGGGCATGGGCCATAGGAACGGTAGGGACTGAGGTCGAGCGCAGAGGGCAAGCCCTGCAAACAGCAGCACCACCACCCCGCTCCCACGGTGGTCAGCAAGAGGAAGTGCCTGCTCAGGGTTACCAAACCCGGGTTTCTAGCAGCCTGGAGTCCAGTTCATGTGGAAGTCCCCACTTTAAAAAGCATCACGTGGGCGAAAGCATTTGGGGAAATTGTGTCCTGCCAGCTGCCAGTGTGTGACCTCCTGCTGAAGTCAAGGTCTCTTTTAACTCTACGTCTAGGAGAAGCCTCAGACCACTGCGATTCAGCAGCATTTTGCCCACATACTGGCTATGCTCCACATGAAGCTTTTGTGGAAGGAATGAATCCATTTTAGTCATGGCACAAGCCAAAAATAGGGAGGACAAAATACATTAAAATGTCTTACATATCATGTAAACACACCTACGGAGAGGGCACCTTTAACTTTCTCTTTCTTCAGACTTTTTTAAAGCTTGCTTTTTAGTAGGTTCATATGGTTTAAAATCCAGAAATTACAAAAAAGATATGCATTGACAATCTCCCTCCCATCCATATCCCAGAGCTACCAGATTCCGTAGTCAACCAATGTTATGGTTCTTATACATCATTCCAGAGATGTAAGTATACATACATGTTCATAAATAAATAAGTATATAGATACATGCATATACATATACCTATGATAGTTCCCCCACCCTGTCCTTGGAGGATGCATTCCAAGTCCCTCAGTTGATGCCTGAAACCACAGGCAGAACTGAAAGTCATATGTGTTATGCTTTTCCTATATAGAGATACCTTTGATAAAGTTTAATTTATAAATTAGTTACAATAAGAGATTCCTTCTTACCATATCTGTTGATAACCTTAGCATATATTATTTTTTCTTTCCTTACTAAGCTGAGAGCTTTTACCCTTTCACTTAAAGGAAGTACTTTACAGTTTCTCTCTGGGATGGCTAATTTGCCAGCACCACTACTATTGTACTTCAGGACCATTATTTAGAAAAACAAGGGTTACCTGAACACAAGCACTGTCATACCTTCACAGTCACCTGGTAACCAAGATGGCAGCCTAGCGACTAATGTGTGGGTAGCATGTATGGCGCAGATGCTGTGGACAGAGGAATCGTTCACATATGAATGCGAGATTTCACCACGAGAGGTGCAGTTCAAGATTTAATCCTGCTAATTAGAACAGCGTGGAGTAGCGAATGCATGAACTGTTTATTTCTGCAACTTTCCGTTTAATATTCTTACATTGTGATGGATGGTGGAGGACCACAGGTATTTGAAACTGATGAAAGCAAAACCTTTGGTTCAGGGGATACTGTATATGTATGTGTATTCACTATTTCTATAGTTTCACTGTTTTGTTTTTAATATTGCTTTATATGTTTGCTTATTTCCATAAACAATAAAATGCCTACTTTTCTATGTTTTGCTTTTTTGCCATTATGATACATCTTGAAGAACTTATCCGTGTATTAAAGCTGCCTCATGTTTTTAAATGGCTATGTAGCATTTTATTGAATGGCATATTATAATTTATTTAACCTGTCTCCCAATCAATGTGCATTTAGGTTGAATCTAATCTTTGTTACATAAAAATGCTTTAATGATCAATCCTACACATGTGTTATTTTGCATCTGCAAATTCCGAGGAGTGTGGAATGGTGAAGTAAAAGGACATGCACCTTTGTCATCATGACGCTGTTGTCATGGGTTTCAAATCTGTTCTTCTACAAGCAGTGCCATAGGCTGCCTCTCCCCAACACTTTCTCCTAAGACCTCGTGCTCCGGGTCACATGACAATCCAAGTGTGTTAGGGCAGTGTTCATTTGCACGCCTCTGATCATATAGGTTCAGCATATTTTCATATATTTAAGAGATGTTTTGGGGACTGGAGCAGTGGCTCAGCAGTCACAGTGCTTGCCGTGCATGCACAAGGATGTGAGTTTGAACCCCAGCACCACGTACACAGCGAAGTGTCAGAGCAACAGAGGCCACATGAAAAACTGAATAAAATTAATTCTCTCTTTCTCTCTCTTACTGTCCCTCTCTCTTTCTCTCTCTATTTCCTTTTTCTCTCTGTCTTTCCTTTTTTTAAAGAGCTATTTTAATTTCCTTTTTGCTGAATTAGCTGCTCTAGGTCTTTGCTTATTTTTTCTATCGGGAGGTTTTCCTGTGGGTTTGTTAGGGCTCGTTATATGTTCAGGACCTTACCCCTTTACAGAATGATGAATATTTTCTTTCAATTTGACATTTTGTTTTTAAATTACAATAGTTTTTCATGGCTGAAGTTTTTATTTTTGTGAGTGCAGACAAATGAACCTTTCTTCTATGGGTCCAGGATTATTATTATTATTATTATTTTTGTCATGGACAGACCTTCCTCATTATGAAGGTATGAAGAGAGCTGCCTACAGTGTATTCATTATTGTGTGATGTTTCTTTGGTTCAGCTTGAATTTACCCCGCAGTGTGGTATGAGGCATGGATTCAACCCCATCTTTCTCTCCAACTGGATGGAGTTGCTCCAAAGCATTTCCTGAAAACTCCTACCTCTGCATGTTTTCAGCCTCCTCGATGGTCTCAGGCAAAGCCCTCCCTTTGGTCTCTGGGAGGAGCAACACCAGTCCTCCTGCAACCAAGCCAACCACAGCTGGAAGACAAACAGATGCAAACCACATTTAGAGCTGGAAAAGGCGGGGTCCTAAAATTAGAAGAGCTCCCCTTATTCCTCTCTCTCTCTCTCTTTCTCTCTCTCTCATGTTTTCCTATACTTATTTATAGCTTCCTTTGCCATCTGAACTGCCCTTTTTTCCATCATAAATATTACGCTGATTCCAAACGCCATTGGATGACAATTCCTTTTAGGGAAATGAAATCCTTAGCATTTCGAGTCCAGTTTATTCCAGGCAAGAGGACATGGCCACAATACTGAGACTTCAGAATTAGAAAATAACTCTGAAAAAAAAAAAACCCAACTACGTGAAAAAGAACATAACTCTGCCAACATAAAGCACTTGGTAACGAAAATAAGTCAGAAAACTTGGAGCACAGTTGGCTAATGAAGTAATGGATCATGTGTTTCTGCACAACAGCATCGAAAACATGGTTAGGCCATGGTGTTCAAATTCGGGCGTTTGCTAAATCCCTGTTGCTCTTTCTTCTTTGTCTCTAGTTATAATCTTTAATAACGAACACACTGATAATTCTGTTTCTTTCAGTTCTGATAGAAGTTTTGGTCTTTGAAGGTTATGTTTCTCCATAACAGAAGGCAGGAAGTGGGATGTGGGTTCTCTGCTAGTTGGGGGTTTCCAAGCATTGCCTGCTGGACTCTATTTTCCCCTGAAAATGTGGTGACCATCAATGCCACAGAGCACAGCTGCTAGAGCGCCAACCCCAGCACTGCCACTTTGACTTCCTCACTGGTCTGTGGCAGTTGGCAAGTTCTGCAGTCACTCTGACCTTCTAATTTCTCTCTCAAGTGGGACAAATTATCTACCTTGCAGGCTTATTTGGAGTTTTAAGTGAAATAATATTTGACAAACATTTAGAACAACGCCTGGCCCATGGTATGAACTATGGACATGGGTAATAAATAATTAACCTCTCTAGCTCTTCCAAATCTCTCAAATCTGTTGGTTATTGCATTGCAATGAGTCCAAGCAGGACGTGCATCCAATTGGCATCTCAGCCTCTGAACAATGGTGAACAACAGGTTCACTGAGCTGTCATTTAGCACTGCATGTTTGCAAAGACGAGCTTAAGTAACTAGGACAATCAACATCTGTTTTTCCAGTGTCCTTCAACCAGGGTTTTCCAATGTGTCGATCTTTATGCCTCTTAGATGACTGTTTCATAGCCATTTCAAGTCCTCAATTAGCACACAAATTGAGTAAAAAAGAGAGGGAAATAAGTCAAGAAGCAAAACTCTGAGTTACGTTTCCTGCTAGCTGCCAGCTGAAAGGCTGGGGAGGGAAGGAGATGAAACTGCTTTCAGAAGTAAAATCAGGATTGTCTTTGAGTCAATGCTGAGTGTTGAAATGCAGTCACAGGGCTGGGGGCATAGCTCAGTGGTAGAGCTCTTGACTGTAAGGAGTGAGGCCCTGAGTCTGCTCCCCAGCACTGCCAGAAAAAAAGGGGGGTGTGGTGGGCACCCATAGTCCCAGATTCTTGGGAGGCTGAGGAAGGAGGATGGCTCAAGTCCAGGTTTTGGAGACCTGGAAGGGAAGGAGGGAAGGAAGAGAGGAAAGAACAGTTGTAATTCCTTGTCGTCTCCAGGGGAAGGTGAGGCAGGAGCCAGGGCCGGCAGCTGCTCCTGAGTCTGGCCCCAGCACTGCTTTGTTAAATAGTAGTTATAGAAGCATGGAATGTCCATGGAATGCTCCCAGGAATATTCCCTGACCCTTCGCTGTCCGCTGGCCATCTAAGGAGTGTCTGTGGCCCAGATGCCTCTAACTCCTTTCAGAGGGAAGGGGTCCAGAGGTGTGGTGGGCAGTTTTCAGAGGCAGGGGGGGCTCTAGGAACATCCCTCAGTCAGTGTCGGCAAGGGAGGACACTGGGCGTGTGTCCCTCTGCAGTGCCAGCAACACTGGGCCAACCACAGTTAGCTCAGGATGAGGGCTGCGTCTGGCTTTGTCCATCTCGTTGCTACGATGTCGGGGTGAGGAGCAATTCGTTGAGGCTGCTTCTGCCCTTGAAAGCCCATGGGAAAGGGGCACATATTCAGATTAAAGGTGGCTCAGAGCGGGTCTCAAAGGAAATGGAAAAGTGTGCACTGAGGGGTTCCAGTTAACCTGAGCAGATGACTGTGAGCATGAATCCCGAACAGCGTTCACGTCTCAGGTGTCTGGGGACATGCAGGGACAACCCGTCTCATAGCCCACAGCTGGGGGGAAAAGGCAAGGGACGGTGAAGGAATGCAGGTGCCCCAGATCCCTAGAATCCTTTCAGACTTCATGTTCCACATCCAGTGGACTTGTCCCTGTCCCCTTCCATCCTGTGGGCAGGTGTGGGGGGCGGAGTGGGGCTCCATGCAGAGGCAGGAGGGGAAGTACTGTCCCAGCTCCTGAAATCTAACAGCCCTGGGCAGTGGGCGGAGCCGTGCCCACAGCTCTCCACCACGTGTACTTTCTTACCTGTGGATTTTGTTTCCTCTGTATTTTGGAAATTGCCACCTACAAAATTTTAATTGCCTATCTTTGAAGTAATGAAATAAAAGGGCTTTGTGTTTCAGTGCTGCAGGGAATGGAGTTCTCTATGGAGACAGGAGTCCCAAGCCAGAGTGTTAGCAGTGAGCAACGTATAACAAATGGTCTTATTACCGCTGTTACCAATGACGGAACTCACATCTAGTAGCCAGTAGTTACTAGTGGGCCTGGTGCCTGTTTTAAGAATGGAGGTCCCTAGAACCGTGGGGTTTGCTCAAGACCCCTCTGGGGATTTCTTACCAAACACCACCAGTGGGAGCTCCAGCCAAACTTCGGTGAGGCGGTAGACCAGGAACGGCGTGAAGATGCCACCAATGTCACACATTGAGGAGCAGACGAGGACACCGAGATTCCTGAAGCACAGGACAGTGACTTGCCATGGGAGAGCAGTTATCTCTCACCATCCTTCCAGAAGCCTCCTTCCCAAATCATCAAAATGTCCAAGGACTGAAAAGCATAGCTCAAATTCTTCCCTTCCCTGCTCCCTCCACCATCCTTTCTCCCTCCCTCCCTTCCTTGCTCATCCTTCCTCCCTCCCTCCCTTACTTGCTCTTCCTCCCTCCCTTCCTTCCTTGCTCATCCTTCCTTGCTCATCCTTCCTCCCTTCCTTCCTTGCTCATCCTTCCTTGCTCATCCTTCCTCCCTCCCTTCCTTCCTTGCTCATCCTTCCTCCCTTCCTTCCTTGCTCATCCTTCCTCCCTTCCTTCCTTGCTCATCCTTCCTCCCTCCCTTCCTTCCTCATCCTTCCTCCCTCCCTTCCTTCCTTGCTCATCCTTCCTCCCTCCCTTCCTTCCTTGCTCATCCTTCCTCCCTCCCTTCCTTCCTTGCTCATCCTTCCTCCCTCCCTTCCTTCCTTGCTCATCCTTCCTTCCTCCCTTCCTTCCTTGCTCTTCTCCATCTCTCTCTCTCTCTTCTGTTCAGGTACTGGAGATTGAACCTAATAGGCAAGTGCTCTACCATTGAGCTCTCTCTGCAGTCCTTCTTTTAAGTTCTATCTTGCGACAGGGTCTTGCTAAGTGGCCAAGGCTGGCTTCATCTTGCAATCCTCCCATGTCACTGGGATCACAGCCACGAACCGTGGTGCCCGGCTGCTCGCATGACTTTCAATCTACGTAAGTGCTCTCCGCACCTGGGTTCATCACAGCCTGTCAGCTTTCGGATGGGGAGGAGCAGCTGCATCATTCCCGTCCCTCATCCTGGTCCCCGTGCCTGCTCGCCCTCCCGGTGCCTGGTGCTCTGTCTTGCAATTCCCTGCCTCCTGCTCTCATTGCTACCCTGCCTGTGGGTGCCAGGTGTGAACTGCTGGCCTGGATGCTGCTCTCTGCCTTCACGCCCCTCATGCTGTGCTGTGAGAGGCAGGGTGTCCTCTGCTGTGCCCAGGTGGGTCTGGCCAGCACACCAGGGTCCCAGCTGCCTCCTGCTCACCTGACGAACGTGGGGTACAGCTCAGCGTTGACCAGGCACACCATCTCGTAGGCCATCGTGATCCCCATTCTGCCCAGACACGCCACCGCCACCTTCAGCCACTGCAGGTCTGTGGGGCGGAGCACAGGTTACACACTGCCCAGGAGCCCTGATTCCAAACCACTCCTGAGCCGCGTTTGTGCAGGAAACTCCACGTCCAGAACGGGCAGGGAACAGGGTGGCTCTACAGACTCAGGCAGCGAGTCCTAGGTCTACTCTGGCCTTAGATGTGGATCTAATATTCTCTCTGTCTCTTCTTAGAAAAGGACTGCTTTTTTTTTTTAAAGGTAGTTTTAGGTTCACAGCAAAACTAAAAGGAAAGTACAGGGATTCCCCATAAGCCCTCAGCCCCTGCATAATAACCCCCCAGCATTAGCAGATCCCACAGAGCATCACATTTGCCAGGTTGAACCTACAGTGACACTCCACGGTCACCCAAAGTCCATAGTTCACATTAGGATTTGGAGCTGCTCCTGATGGCCACCATCCTATGGGACAACCATGTGATGACCTGTATCCACCTGAAATGTCACACAGAGATTTTTACTGATTTCTAAGGTCCTCTGCCCTCTGCCTGTTTGGCTGCCCCCAGGCCCTGGTGACCTCCGATCCTTTTACTGTCCCTAAGACTTTCCAACCTTAGACGCCCAGTGTGAAGGACACCTGTACTCCAGCAGCTCCCAAAGCAGGCTATGTTGCAGAGGTGACCCCAGAGAAACAGCAAAACACGGGCATATCTGAAATAATGGCTGTTCAACGAAGGCATCAATCAAAGCTCCCAGGCCTTTGTGCCCTTCCACTGAAGAAGTATTTCATAGGGAAGGAGCCCTGCGTTAGTGGCGTATGCGTCCTCTATGCTGCAGAATGACATGGAACAGGGGAGGGAGCTGCCCAGAAGCTCTGAGTGCAACTGTGACCTTGGGGCTGCTGTTCCCAGAGCCTCCGCTCTACGTCACAAGCTGGCTCTGCAGCCCTGAGTTTTCATGTCCTCTCTCTCGCTGTCACGTCAGAAAACAATTGGGTGCACATCAGCGTTCTCACATATTTATTTATTTTTATTTTTTATTCAAAAGAGGATGCTGTTAGATTCTATTTTTATTGTATTTTAATTTTTTCTTCCTAGTGGTTCTTTTTAGTTATGCATAACGTTAGGATTCATTTTGACATGATTATGAAAGCATGGAACAGAATTTGTTCCAACTCAGTCCCCAGGACTTCCCTCCCCCTGTTCTCTTCCCTCTTCTCTACTTATCTTTCTGCTGTTCACTTTCAGGGTTGTTTTGTTTTGGATTTTGTTGGTGCCTTGTGGATGCATGTGATGGTGAGATTCACTGTGGTTTACTCATACACGGGCACAGGAAAGTCAGGTCAGGTTTCATCCCCCTGTTCTTTCCTTATCTTGTCCCTCCTCCCTCCCCACAACCCCTTTCATCTAATCTACTTATCTTTCTCCCCCACTACCCTCTCTTTTGAACCCTCTTGTTTTGGACTAGCTTCTGCATATCAGAGAAAACCTTTGACCTTTGACCTTGGGGCTGGATTTTTCCACTTAGCATGATGTTCTCCAGTTCCATCCATTTACCAGCAAATGACGTAGTGTCATTCTTCGTTGTGGCTGAGTAGTACTCCATTATGTACACATACCACGTTTTCTCCATCCATTCATCTGCTTAGGCTGGTTCCATAGCTTGGCTCTTGTGAGTTGTGCTGCACACCATTGTCCTTAAGAACAGGTTGGCCATATGGGTTTGCTCAGAAAGTCCTGGATATTTCCCGTTGGCTTTCCAACTAGGTCTATGTGCAAATTACATGATCTTTCTATCACAGGGCCATGACGCCCCATCTTAAGGAGATAAGACCCCAGCTTGTCCTGAAACTTACCATCAGGGATAAAAATTGAAACTAGACAGGCCATCCCTGCAACCATGTTTGACACAGCCCAAGGATATCGGCGACCAACGCGGTCAATGGTGAGGATGATGATGAAGGCAGCTGGAAATTCCACCAGAGCAGAGTAGAAGAAATCCAGGTAGATATTGTCCCCTGCAAGGCCCATGTGCATGATGAGGCCCTGGTAGAGAACAGAGCTCGTGAACCTGGGCAGAGAGGAGAGTCAAGGTCAAGCCAAGCACCAAACACAAGCACACATTAAGGAAAGAACAGAGGGCTGGAGTGGTGGCTCAGTGGTTGTGGCACTTGCCCGGCATGCGCAAGTACACAGGTTCAAACCCCAGCAACCCATGTACTACAACTAAGTGTCAGACCAATGAAAGCCATGTGAAAAACTCAATAAAAATTGATTCTCTCTGTCTCTCTCTCTCTGTCTCTCTCTCTCTCTCCCACTGTCCTTCTTTCTTTAAAAAAAGAAAAAAAAAAAGGAAAGAACAGGCTCCTAGCAGAACAGGAGTTGGTGGCAGGGGATCTTTGTCTCTGTCCCTCTTTGACCCTAACTGATTCACCTCAGTGACTGGCTGTGACCAGAGAACCAGGAATAGGGAATCAATTAGGATGGGGTTCCCTGGCCAATTGAATGCCAGGAAGAGTGTCTGAACAGAGTGATTCACGTGGTAAAACTATCTGAAGTTACTGGTGGCCGTGGCTCATTCCTCTCTGCGGTCTTCCAAAGAAGTCATGACCAAGAGCAGGGACTACTTAATCCAAACTTCTAGAACAGAAGACCAGACGAGCACAACCTCCCTTCCCAGGGTTCTCTTCTGGCCTGACATTTTCGGGGTTGTTGACTTGGGACAGTCATCGTATGTGACGGGAACCAGAGGCTCAGTGGGAGGACTCACAATCACTCAGAAAAGGAAAGGAGGAGGAGGCCAAGTCTCCAAGCTGCCTTTTCTGTGCAGGATTGTGATGAGCTCTGCTTCCGTTGCAGGTGATAAGTCTTCAGGGGCTGGGTGGGACACCCTGTGCTGAGAGGAAGCACCTATCTAGGAGAGGCGCAGCTGGCAGCCCCCAGCAGCCCGTGGACGTCTAACACAGCTTCACTCAAGCAAGGGGATGGTGGAACCTGAGGAATATTCTTGTTCCTCCAGGTACAAAAAAGAAAGTCTTTTCCATGCCAGCCCTGCACCACCGAAGAGGTCTACACTCACCCTCGGCTCACCTACACAACAGTTCTCAGGGTGGGGTGTGTGTTGGAATCACCTAGAGTCCTTGAGAAGCACTGGCTACTGGGCACCACCCTGGACCAAACAAATCAGCCTCTGGAGATTCGGGTCTGCTTCAGCATCGTGTGTCTCCCTGGAGATTCCAAAGTGCAGCTGAGGTGGAGACAGCGCTGACCTTTACACAGCGGCCAGACGCTGACTTCAGCGTGGGTGAGCAAGTGCCGTCAGGATGACCTCCCGCGAGCCTGTGACACTGTCCCCAGTAGATGCTAGCACCAGGATCAGGTTAGGTTTTGAAGGCGCTCTTGTTCCCTCCCTTAATGTGGGTGACGGCGATTCAATGTATTTGGAGGAATTTTACAGCAAAAACAACACAAAATGTCTTACCAGTTGTACATCAAGATCAAAGTGTGTTTCCTTATCTGAGGGGTTCTGACCAAGTCAAGAAAGGCAGGGTTCAGCTTCTCGCCAATGTCCTCATCGGCCGTCAGGCTCTAAAGGAAGAGACAGTAAAAATGGCTTCCTCTCTTTAACAGCGGGGCCCTAGGACTCAGGGGGACTAGCCACAGTACCTACGTCCTGTGTCCCATCATGTGCTGGGTCCTATGCTAAGCCCTTCTCACTGTGTCTGAGTTGATCTTTACAGAGACCTAGAAGTCGGGTCTACTTGGAAGCTGGGACACAGAGAAGCCAAGTAAATCCTGGTGCGCATCTAAAGTGACATTATTTGTGAGCCCTGTGACCCCGAGGACTGAGGGTTAAACATCCCATCTGGACCCCTCTGGTGGCCTGGCAGGCAGGAGGCAGGTCTGGGATCTTGACATTCAGACCATCATCAGCACCGCCTGGAGCTTCTCATTATCTAGACTTACCGAGCCAGCCTAGCTGTCCATCAACAGACAAATGGTTAAAGATGTGGCATATATACACGGGGGGTTTTATTCAACCATAAAGAATGAAATTATGCCATTTGCAGAAAATGGATGGAACCGGAGAACATACTGTTAAGCAAAATAAACCAGACTAAAGGGTGGCATGTTTTCTCTCCTATGTGGAAGCTAGAGAGGAAAAAGGCCGAAGAAAAGTGGAGGGGGGGCATCTTACAGAAATCTAAAGGTGATCAGTAGAGGGAAGGATAAAGGCGAAGGGAGAGGGCAAAGGGAAAAGGAAATACAGGGAGTAATATTGGCCAAATTCTATTGCTATATAGTCTGCACACACAGATGTGTAACACTAAATCTCACCCATGACACGTACAACTATCATGCACCAATAAAAAATGTGGAAACGGAGAATCAAGACACTGATGGGAACTTGCATTTTCACAAAGTCCCCAGGTGACCTGGAGGCAGAAGTTCTACTCTGGAAGAATGCTGGTTGGTGGAGTGGGCACTCTACGCCACTGCCCCCTTTGCAAAAGGGAAGAGAGAATGGAGCAGGAGCAAGACCAGCAGTTACCAGGTGATTTCCAGTCATCCTCTGGAGGGACAGGGACTTCCCTGTGATTTATACCCTGGCTTGTCCCCAAAAGAATCTAAAACCTAAGAATCAGTGCTATCCAGTCATTAGAGGCAAAGAAGACACCTTTTAACCACCCTGAAACAGGGAGGAAGCGAGAAAAATCTCTGCGCCTTCAAGTCCTCATTCTACACATGGCATGAATTTCAGCTTCTTGTGGGTGACTATTTAGATCCTCATCCAGAGGGACCCACTCTTATTTCAAAATATTTTCCTAATGCACAGCCTTTTCTCCTCTCCATCCCCTGTCAGATAAAAAGGTTTCGGTTCAAAGCCATCAGATCTACTGATGGCCAAGCACGCCTCCAGGTGATCAGCTCACCAGTGAGGGCAACCCGTGGGTGGTGAGCATGGCGGAGCTCACTACTGGGCTGTGGAGCCAGTGGATTATTCTTGTGCATAAGTGTACAAGAAAGATAAAAGGCCCTTTCCTGGTCATCCCTGAAACAGTACAAGTGGATATTTTGGTAACTTGATTCTGTTTAAGGAGGCAGGGGATTGCTGAAAATATTTTGAAACAACTTCTATCCAACATGTTTAAAATTCTAAGATATTATTTGTGTTTAAAGAACTGCTTCATGGACCTAGGACTCTGACCTGGGGACGCTGGATGTGCATGAGAACAGGATGGCAGGACAAAGGCACAGTGGCCCGGGGAGCTGCGAGTTGCACAAGGTAGGAGCTCCTCATTTTTGAACGATTTCTAATTCCTTTAGAGGTGGGTGTTTGGCTCTGTTTAAAGTGTTCTCCCAAGGAAACACAAGTGCATGAAATGTTCTATGCATTTTCGTGCAGGTAGGCCCAACACACGTTCCCATTTCCATCGCTAATGGGCGTGGTTTCCCAAGCCCTCCCTTTCACTGCTCCAGATTTGATGCCTGAGGCTCTGGCTTACCTGGAGAGAGGCAGGCGTTGCTTTTCCATTTTTCTCTGCAATGTGCTTAATGATCCTCATGGCTTTTGCATTTTTGTTCTGCGAGATCAGCCACCTTGGAGACTCAGGGATGCACCTGGAGCACAGTGGCAGTGGAGGGGAGACTTTAGCTGACCACCCCCCTTTGCATAACAGGGCGTCTGTGAGATCTTTCACAGTGAGGTTCAGCGGGATCTAGAAAGGGGACAAAGATGGAGCAGGGATGTTTGGCTCTTTCCCTCCTCAAGTGCTGACTCGTCAGTCTTCAGGAAGCCTTGGGGCTGCCTCCTCGGGTGCAGCCAGGCTTTTTGGAAAAGAGAGAACAGATAGAGGGGGTATAGGTGGAAGTGTGCAAAACCCTCATGTGGAAAGCGTGTGTGCGTATCATGCGTCGGATATTACACACCATGTTGTGCCCAAAGCTGATTTCCCCAGGGACAAGCATTTGAGGTCAGATGGCGGGAGAACATCAGTGGCAGACCGCACAGTTTGTGCCTCACCTCGCTGGGCTCAGGGAGCCCTTGCAAGTCCCTGGACAGTCTCTAAGCAGTGGATCTGCCTGGGAGTGCTAGGAGCTGCCGGGTTCAGAGTGAGAGGCAGGAGGAGGGGTGGGAGGGAGGTGCTGGCAGGGCTCTTCTGGGGTGGTCATGGCGTAAAGGTGGGAAGCCCCTACTTAGGCAGGGCAGCTGCTCCAAGAGGCAGGGCACTAGGGCAGCTCTTTGGCTGAGACTCAGGACCAGGAGTGTGGCATGCTCAGTCACAGCTAACACAAGCCGAGACACTGCAGGGCTAGTGTTCTATATGCACCTGGTGCTCATGAGCATCTTTAGATCTCACCCTTAACGAAGCCCAGGGTCAGCTCGGCCAACTGTTGCCTGAACTGGGGGACTAGGAGCCAGGCAGTCCCCGAATATAGGAACCCAAGCAGGCTATAGGTGGGAGATCTGGGTAGACTCCACCCCTTAGGCAGAAAGTTAAAGACCTGGTAGACAGAACAGAAATTAAAGCAATATTTTGGAAAATTAGGACCACTGAGTAAAACTCAGAGCAGTGGAAATTCTGGCTCACTTTAAATTCTCCTGAACATGAACTTTGGATGCATTCTAGAGTAAAGTGGCTTGCTGGATGATAAAACAAGGATTACTTACGTTCAAGAAAGGACTGGACAGTCATCCACAGGGGCCTTATCATGGCAGTCCTGCCTCCTGAACCACAGGACCCCAGTGCTACCTGGCCTCAGTGCTGACTACATGTAGGGACGGTCAAGTGATACGCAGCCTGTCACCAGCTGATGGCAACAGCAGAGGTGAGCAGGGTCACAGAGCCACATGCACCGCTTCCAGAGCATGGAGGAGGCCCCAAGCAGGCCCAGGCAGTGAGCAGGGGAGACTTTGGCTGGGGGTGAGAGGCCTTGGCCGGAGCCCCAACCTGGACTTCTGTGCCCACTGTACCTGCAGCCCCTCTCTCCCTCCAAAGCTGCCGCTGCCCTCTTCTTTGCTCTGGCTCCTCTTTCTTTGCCTCGCTCCCAAAGCTTGGGGCTTTCTTGTGTCCTGACCCTATCCCCTTCCTCTTCCCTCTTCATTTCCTGAGTGATCTCATCTGTCCCCATAGCAACAATAAGTACACACATGAATTTTACTTGAACTCTAGATTGCTACCTTTCCCTGGCCCTGGATATCTGCATGTGACATCCTTTTAGCACCTCAAATTTGGCTCATCTCAAGCTTGACTTGTTCCCTCCAACCTGCTCCTCATCGCTTTGAGCAACTCCACCGACTGCAGGTGCCCGAGCCCACCCTCAGGGCACCCACTGCACACCTCTCTATACTGCCACGTGCAGTCTGCACCAAGCTCTGCCTGAATCGCTTCTGAATCTTTTCCTCTTCCTGCCTACAACCTGTGCCTTACCTCGGGCCCTCTCTTGTAGGGTCACTGCAATCGTCTCCAACTGCTCCCCTGCCTCCCTTCTTCCCCTAAGACCCGTTTCCTCTCTGCATCCTGAGCAATCTTTCCAAAATGCAACCCCAACATGGCGATGGTAGAATTCTAACGAAACCCAGCTGGGTGCTGTTCTAAGAAGCGGCCTTTCGTGTCATGCTAAAGCATCAACTCTTTATTCTTGGAAGAAAAGGTTTTTAAAAGGCTTGTAAGCAACGGAGTGACACGAAGAATGGATTTTTAAGTTGCTGTGTGAAGACAGATCAATGTCAAGAAGAGCAACTGGAAAAAGGTATCCAGGCAAGAGATGAGATTTCCTAGTGGCAATAGGGGCAAAAAAGGATGGATTCAGAGCTACAACAAGGGTGGAAATGACAGGGAGACAAGGGACAGAGGGAGTTGAGGATCATTCTCAGAGTATGATGGGCTGCAGGTCTGCATCCCCCCAAATTCATAGGCTAAGGCCCTAACCTTGTGTGACTTGGAGGTGGGCCTTTGGGAAGCAACTGGGTTCGGATGAGGCTTTGAGTGGGGCCCTTTTGACGGAATTTGTGTCTTGTATTAAGAGAGAGCAGAGCTCTGGCTGGCTCTCAGCCCTGTGGAGGATCCAAGGAGGAAGCGACCATCTGCAAGCTGGGGTGGACCAGGAAGCTGCCGGCTCCTGGACCTTGGACTTCCAGCCCATGCAACTGTGAGAAATGAATGTCTGCTATTTAAGAATGCTGTCTGTGATGATTTTATGGCTTCTTGAACTGACAGAGACACAAGTTTAACTGGCTTTTGGATGAGAAACAGACTTCCTGGGAAGGGTCGAGATGCTGAATTCTTAGGCAAGCCAGCTATGGGGAAAACAAGTAGAAATGCCCAGGAGGAACTCAGTAGGTGCTCTTGCACAGGAGAGAGATCTGGTCGGACAATCAGCATTTTCCCTGCCTTACTTTAGGTAGCCTTGCATTAGGGGTTTTTAATAACTTCTGTCATTTTCCATGTGATTCCCACTGGCATGGATGACAAATATATTCCACTTGCCTCTGATTGATCAGTGTGGTCTGTCTGGAGTCCCGTTTGGGATAATGACTGCTGTGATCGATTGGGGATGTCTGTGTTGGGCCTGGGTATGAGGAGGTAGTGTCACGAGTCCTGTGCTCTGCTTTCTCCACCCTCAGATTTCCACTAAGGAGGAATGGAATATCAACAGTGATAGTGTTGGTCTCTTCATAGGGTCTGCAATCCAAACTGAATTACAGCTGCTGAAAGTTTATTTAAACACCGAATTAATAAAGTGAAATGTGGGATCCAGGTCATAAAACTCTTACGTCTAGTGAAAGGACGTTTGATTTCCAGCGGGGGAATGTCTGATGTTTTTGATCTCTGAAGTGTGGACCTGGGCTTCCTGTGAGATTGGCCTGTAGGGTGGAAGAAATCTTGGAATTCCAAAGCAGGGTTAACAAAATAAATTATTCCAACCTATCTCCTTTTTGTTCCAAATAGACTTACCAGTAATAGAGCAGGAAGCAGAAATTGGGCAAAGTAACCGTGAGCTGCAGCCACCTCCAGTGAGGAAGGGCGTATGCCACCCCCGCTAGTGCCAGGAGCCCCAGGGTGAAGGAAACTTGGTAGAAGATCCCCACTGTTCTCCGATAGCTCAGCCCGACAAATTCCGTAACTGCAGAGAGAACCCAGACGGTCAAGGCAGTACAGACATCAGGGCTGTTCAACCCAAAGGAAACTAAAATGCTACCCCAAATACTCAAAATTTCTACATAGCTCTCTTTTAAGTGATCCCTGTTGGTTATTTTGTTAATCATTGCTGCTGTACTAATTAACAGAAAATTTATAATCCTGCATCTTTAGATAAAATTAAAGGCCTGCCAACATGAGTAAGAATGTTTTATTTAGCCAGGTGCAGTGGTGTACACCTGCCATCCCAGCAACTCGGGAGGCTGAGGCAGGAGGATCCCAAGTTCAAAGCCAGCCTCAGCAACTTATTGAGGCCTAAGAAACTTAGTGAGACCCTGTCTCAAAATAAAAATATAGAGGGGCTGGAGTGGTGGCTTGGTGGTTACGGAGCTTGCCTGGCATGCACAAGTACGCAGGTTCAAACCCCAGCACCATGTACACAACTATGTGTTGGAGCAACAAAGCCCACATGAAAAACTAAATAAAATTGATTCTCTCTTTTTCTCTCTCTCTCACGATCCCTCTCTCTTTAAAAAATAAATAAATAAAAATATAGAAAGGGCAGGGAATGTGGCTTGGTGGTTAAATGCCCCCGGGTTCAATCCCTGGCACAAAAAATAAAAAGAGTTTGATTTATAGAATAATTTCAGGGACAAATGAAAATTTTTGATCTAGAATAATAAGGTAGTGATAACACAAGATCCAAATAAATGAATCTAACTTTATTTGAGTCACAGGTGATTTTTGAGTACGTGAGCACTGGAACGTAACTAGCTCTCTTCAGGCTTAAGCATTACCTTTGCAGCCCTGCTTCTTTGTGTCAGTGACTTGGAAACCCAGCAGCAGGGTGGAGTCAGCTGGCTCTGACATACAAGAACTTATTTTTAAATTTTCAGGAATTTTGCAAACTGGTTGTTAAAACTTGTTTCTTAAAATCATCCCTGGTGAGGGATTTATGCTTTGGGACTTGGAAAGTATGACACATCAGGGCGTCTTGCTATGTGAAAGCCAACGCTCCAGCACCCTCCTCCTGCACGTGGGTGACCTTACCCACCCCCCAGAACCACATCACAGCAGGTGTGTGAGGTCCTCCCGGGCATGGAGTCAGGTTGGTTTCATACAAACAGTCTTAGTAGAACTGAAGTTCTGGATGGCCTGCAAGGCACAGTTTTTGCTTTAAATGTTTGACAAATATATCAAAGATTTGTATTTATAAATCAAGCAGAAATGTCCCCTAAAATATTTCTATAAATTACTGCAAATTACCCAAAGTACTTTAAAACAGTTGAAACTATACAGGTGTCAATAAATACAATTGTCTGTCTTTCAACGTGGCTGGGGTCTTGAATGAGTCTGGGGGAAATGGGCAGGGAGAAGAGGAGTAACAGGATGTCCATCAGGGACATTCAGAGGGACTGGAGTGGAAATGAATGGAGGGAGTTTGAGAGCGACTTTTGCTGAAAGTTTCATTTGCACTAATTGTACATATTGTGTGTTCTAGAAAACAAATTACCGGTTGAATAACAGCATACATTAACTCCTTCGTTAGCCAAGCATTCATTAGATGCCTACCTTGGCAGGCATAGAATTGAAAGCCATCTCTTCCTCTTATTCCCCAGATTGGCTTTACCAGGTAAATCTGTGTAAGCGTGGATCCTCTAGTTCTCTCAAGAGCAATGAGTGATTTATCATTACCATTTTCACTCTGTCCATTTCCCTCTGGATAGATGCTATTTAAATGTGGCCAAAGGGAAAGTGATCGTGAGGCATATTTCAAAGATCCAACTGTGGTGGTGACGTTTCTTGCTGTGGCTATGAAGATGTTCTGCTAATAGAATTTGAATATACTCTAAAACTCCATGGGCCTTAAGTGGAACTCTGGCCACTCATGAACAGGATACAAAGAATATCACAGACTCTGCAAATGGCTTCTTCAGTAGCAGAACTTGTATTCTCAATTTCCTTATATAAAATTAAGGATAATTATGCTGTACTTGAATGGAAGTATGCAAAGTAATGACGTCCTCTATACAACAAACATGTCTGTCATCACTGAATCTTCTCCTGGAGTAGGCCCCACAGGCTAGGTTTTCACATTGCATAAAACTCCAGGACCCAGAAATAAAAAACTCTGAGAATTATATAGGAATCCAGGTGGTATGACGTCTACCCTTGTTTCTGCCTTCTAGTCTTTTTGTTTCTGTTTTTAAGAAAGAGAGAGAGGGACAGCAAGAGAGAGAGAGGGACAGTGAGAGAGAGAGAATTTTATTTAGTTTTTCATGTGGCTTTCCTTGCTCCAACACTTTGTTGTGTATGTGGTGCTGGGGTTTGAACTCGTGTCCTTGTGCATGCCAGGCAAGAGCTGTAACTGCTGAGCCACCGCTCCAGCTGCCTTGTTGTCTTTTTGTAATGGGAACACGAAGGGAGCTGACTGAACCACCTAAAGACTTCTTCTGATACAGAATAAAAGTCTTGACGCTGGTCTGTGTCACGCCTCGCCCCCACGGAACTACACTTTGGAACAGAAGCCCCGGGCACCGCAGGGGCAAGCTTGAGAGTTCTTACTCAGGATGTAGCCTATCAACCAGCCGGCCTTGCTGACCAGTCCTTGGATCAGGCGAAAAAGCAACATCCACACGTAGGTTGGGGCAACGGCCATGAGGACCCCAGACACGGCATTGATGAGGATAGTGACCAGGAGGCAGAGCTTACGGCCAAATCTGCAGGGAGAAAAACAGAGGGATTGACTCTGATTCATGAGAGTTGTAGAAGAGTCTGGGGAGTCATGGGAACCAATCAGAATCGTTGGATCTAGATGACAGCCTCATGGGGAGATCCCTGATTCCCTTCTGTTCCGGGCTTCACCGACCTCCTCACGCACATTTGAAGCAGGAGCCTCATCAACCCCAGGGTGGAAGTTCCTCCGAGGCCCCACCAAGTGCTGGGGATTCAGGGAGGTGGCTCTTTCTTCCAGGCCACCCCGTGCTGAAAGCCTAGCCAGGCTTTAGATCATCCTGTGAGCTGGGGCCTTTACACCAACAGTCTCCACCCACTGCCCACCGTGAAGGTTCTGCTTTGGGATTCAGCAGTCCTGAACAGCCTCAGCAGTGCACAGGGATCCTGTGGTCTCTGCAGGTCTCCAGGCAGTCCCCTGGTTCACACGTGCTGTGTTCCCGAGTGCTTTCGTTACGGAGCACCCTGGTGGGACGGCTTCCACTTCATTTGAGGAACTCAGGTTAGACCAGTTGAGGGACCTGGAGATTTGTCCCTGTTCACACAATGGCGATCCGGTTTAATCATGGCCTTGCCTCTAACTACGATGTTGGGCAAATTATCCACCCCGACCCAACCTCTTCACGTGGAAAAGAGGGCGGAGAGAGGTCCTGTCAGGAAGGGCACAGCACCTGGCCTTTCCTGCCTGCCTTCCGTTTGCAAAGCTGGCACCATGGTTTAGGTCTGTCCCCGAGGATTCTTGTCCTCAGGGTGGCAGTGTGGGCAGTTGGTGGAGCTCTAGGGGGTGGACCCTGGCAGGAGGTGCTCAGGTCATGGGGGCACTGCCAGTAGAGGAATTCAGGTGGTTCCCATGGAATCCTGAATTGGTCTCATCAGAGTGTCACACCCAATTCCTGACCACTCCCTAGCTTCCTGTCTTGTGAAGGGATCTCTCTGTCTCACACACGTTCCTGCCATCATGGAGGCCTCCAGCAAGAGGTTCTCACCAGAGCAGAGCTGAGGCTGGTGCCATGTCCATGAACCTCCAGAACTCTGAGATAACTAAACCTCTTTTCTTCATAAAGTTACTTACCCTACAGTAACAAAAAAGATGGACTAATGTAGCTGGGCTCAGAGAGTTGACTTCGGGCCCAGTCTCATTTTCACCTCCTGGTTGTGTTCTAAATGACACCCAATTTCAATGTTGGTAGGTCTTCAATTTTTTTCTCGTAA
Source organism: Aplodontia rufa (assembly GCA_004027875.1). Taxonomy (NCBI): domain Eukaryota; kingdom Metazoa; phylum Chordata; class Mammalia; order Rodentia; family Aplodontiidae; genus Aplodontia; species Aplodontia rufa. Next base: position 47,935 of record PVKS010005610.1, on the reverse strand, counting down.
AGACTGTGTTATCTCTAATCTTTATTATCCACTTCAGTCAGCCCGGATGTTGGCTGTCATTAGGATTGTGCATTCCGATGGTGGTGGAAATCACGGTCTGTAATTGCAGCTCTGATCCAGTGACCAGTTCAAATACTAACTGACCATTTGAAAATCATCCACAGCATCTTTAATCATTATTTTAGAGGGTTACTGTTTTAACTCTGATATTTAAAGTTCAAGCAGTCTCATTAGTAATTACTGTAAACTACCAAACTTCTTAAACTCCGCCTGACCATGCCCTTTCTTGATTCTCCATCACCGGCTGCCCATTGTAAGTATATAACCATGTGGCCTTTAATTCAAAACCTTCCAAAGTTACACCTCAGTTCTTCACCTTTCTTCTCATACTCTCCAACCTTACATCCCTTCCCTCTCCCCTCAGAGTTTATCATCTATAGACATTTGCCTGGGGGACGTTCAACATCCACAGCCATTTCAGGAACACAATAAAACGCCACAGGGAGGTGTCTACAAATACACAAAATCCTTTCCATAAGGGGAGAGGCAATGTTCACCATCTGAGTCTCAAATCAAGAAAACCAAATCCACCATGCAGAGAAACTTCATCCGGGGGGCACATTCCAATCAAATGCTATTTTAAAATAATAAGTTATGGCCGGAAGAAATTAAGGAGATCTGGGATAATGGTTTGAGACTTAACCTCAAATAGAGTCACTTAAATGGTTTCATGAAAAACAATCAGATAAAACCAGAGAGAAGGAGTAGGCGCGCCAGTAGTGGCAGTTTTGTAAGTCCTTTAAAAGGTCATCTGCTATGCAGAATGTGACCCCGGGCTCAGCATAATGGGGAGAGGGCATCTAGCATCACTTGGGAGCTGGTTAAAAGTGCAGACTCTCAGCCACCTGATCTGAACCTGAATTCTAACAAGATCCTGTTGCAATATCCTAAATGTAATATGCAAATGTGGATTCTCAATAAAGCTGGCATAAGTAGGTAGTTTAGGTCGTGTTTCAGAAGATCCTGCGCAGTTGGATACACTTGACTGAGACCTATGGGACTTCGCTTCTGCTTTGATCTGGACGGGTAGACAAGGGGGTGCGGATTCCCAAGAGCTGATCATTAGACTCTCAGAAAATCTGCAGCTAGTTGTTAAACACAGTCATTACTAAAAATCAAATTAGATAAACTAACAACTAAATAAGTTGTCTTAAACACAAGCATAATAAACATGCAAAACATATCGCCTCCTAATCATTTTACTCTCCGTGACTGTCTATGCTCACCCAGGTGCTGGCAGCTCTGGTGCCCATGTTGGAGATGCTATGGGGCGGTGTGCATTCCTCACCACCTGTGTTCAGTTACCTCACCTTGTAGCTCAGTGGCCCGTGTACCCCATGGAGAGTCAACTGCAGGCATGGCTCTAAATAAAGGGCTTCTGATTGTGTGCCACTGAGTGACAAACCTGGAATTGTCAGGTGAAATCCTGCCTTCGGAGGTTATGGATGAAGAAATATGTTTCACAGCTTATGGAAGGGTTATGTTCAAATTCTCTGACATTCGGCCTTCCTTTCTTCTGCAAAGCTGAGCCTCAGAAAGTTGACTTGCGTAAGACACATTCGTTTTCTATTTCCTCCTTCCTGCCTGCTTCGCTCCCTCTCTCTTTCCTTCCTTCTTGCTTTTAAGTATTCTTATTTATATCTTCTTTACAACAGCCTCCCAGTGAGGCAGAGAAAAGTTAGATTAAATTTAGTTAATATAAGGACATCTGTGTAATCAGTACTGGCTTTGTTGTATATTAGATTTATTCATGTCTTCTAGGTATGTAAATTCTTTAAGGTGTAAAATTTAGGGCAGCATTTTACCAAGCTGATGTTTCCAAACCAAAGTTGTTTGTAACAGTGATCTTCAGGTTTATATGAAAACAATGAATTTAAGTATGTATTTATTTATGTCATTTAATATTTTGTAATTAAATTAGAATAACCTGACTTTTTACACTGGGATAAAAATTTAACTATTTTTGTAAAGTAATAAGGAGATCCTAATTTATTTAAAGATTAGCAATGTGGAACATAAAAACATTTTGCTACCTTTTCTACAAAAAGGAGCCATGTTAGAGTTTGTTTGATTTATGTTTGAGATATAAGGATGTGTGTTAGACTCAGGAAAACCCTACAGCCTTCCTGGAGAAACTCAGGGAGGCATTGAGAAAATACATCACCATGGACCCTGAGTCCATAGAGGGCCACATAATTTCAAAGGACAAATTTATCAGATGACCCCAGATAAGAATTGGCACATGGCCCTGATCAGTCTTTAGATAACATTTCCCAGCTCGCAACCTCTGTCTTTTATAACAATGAGGAGAGGAAATAAAGGGAACATAGAGACTGGAAAAGGCTGAGGCACTGGCTGGCTATGACCCTACAAGGAGAAAGCTTCCAGGATAATATAGGAGCGAAATGGAATGGACCCCAAGCCACGAAAAGGACTTATGTCCATTATGAAAAAGGGGGACATTACCTGTGGGAATGCCCACAGGCCAAGTGCCAAGTGACCACCACCAAGGCCCCATCCTATCTGTCAAGGCAATGGAGGAATGAATGTCCCCAGGGGCACAGGCCCTCAGGTCCAAAGTTCCGCACACAAGTCTGACAGGGCTGAGATCGGCTTTTTTGTCTCTGTGACTACTATCACCATGCATGGGCCCCCAATATGCTTCTCCATGGGGAGCCTAAAGGTCAGTTTCTTCTTGGACACTGGCACTAGTCTTTGTGCTTGTCTCTTACCCTGGATCCCCCTCCTTTAATACTGTGAGGGTGCAAGGAGTGTCTGGAGGGCCGGTAGCTAGAAACTTGGCTCTCCCACTAAGCTGTAAACGGGACAGGATGATGTTTCCTCATGCATTGCTGACAGTCCCAGAGTGTCCTACCCCTTAGGGGAGAGATTTACTTTAAAAGATTCATGACAAATCTAAGGCCCCTGGGACCCCTACACTTACATCTATTAAAATGTGATATTAACCCTGAAGTATGGGCCACTATAGGCAGAATTGGGAGAGCAAAAAATGCATTTCAGTTAAAATATCCCCAAAGGATCCCTCTCTTTCCATGCCAGAGGCAGAAACACAGCCCCTACTCCAATGCCTTAAGTAATTAATGAAGCAGACATTCTCCTCCACTCTGTGATGACTGATCCTTATACTCTGTCATTTGAGGTCCTAGTTACTGCTATTTAGTTTATTAAATGTCTTTTTCCGTACACCCCTAGACTTTCAATTACAATACGTGTTTGTCTTTGAGGAGCCAAATAACAGACCTGGTTTTCGCTCTCTTAAACTCAATGTTAATCTTCATTCTGACATTAACTTTTTGATATGTTAGTTCAACAGATCCACTCCCATCTGTTGAACTCCCGATTATCATGAGATGGCGCCAACCACGAGCACTCCAGATGATCTCTACCACAGACTCCTTATTCGACCCAAACATTCTCAAGGGAAGACCCAAAACTGCTTGCCCCCATGACCCCCCTTTTTCAGCCAGAAGTAATCAAACTGGTTACTTCCCCAAAGCCTGAACCCCCAAAGCAGTTTGGGTTTCCCTAAACAGAGTGGGGAATGAGGCAGAGAAAAGTTAGGCAGAACAATGTGGGTCAATAAGAAGAAAATCAACTGATGGTCATCTTTCCTGAGAGGGCAAAGACTCCCCCAATGCTAATAAGGGTCTGACAAGACAAGCCCAGGTGCAGACACTCCCTGCTGCTAAGGAAGGGGCCACATTCTTTCTATTGGCACCTGAGGCATGAACCAAAGACTGGACCAGATTTCCCCAGTGCCTGTGTCCTAGGTATAGGGCAGGGAAGCAGTGACCAAGTGAGGAGAAGACATCATATAAAAAGGGCAAACCTCACTGCCTCATCGGCTCTGTCCCCTTCCTCCACTCTGGGGGAAGTCTGCTCTTTTCCCTAAGCTTTACTTTCTATAATAAAATCCGTCTACTACGCTTGCCTCAGTTTCCCTCAGTTTCATTATTCAACTCCAAGAGGACACGAACCCGACATCCACAAAACCAGCATCACCAGTTGTTTTGGTGGGCAACATATATTTTATTCAATGTTGATTTGATCTGTGGATAAAATAGGGCTCCATGAGATTCTTGTCCCAATGCATAAAATCTAGAACTTGTGGGCATTAAATAAGCAAAGACAAATTGCTTCCCTTTTTTAAAGTCTATGGGTCACCCTTACTTACTGCTTTGGGTCACCCTTCACCCTCTACACATGGAACAGGAAGGGAAACCACCATCAAAACTCCAGACAGCTTAGGAAAAAGAACAGAGGCACGTACACAGCCTTTTGAGGAAGAATAGTGAGTAATCTGCTTTCCAGAGATTTCACCCCAAGGAGCAGAAGGATGAGGTCACATAAGGAGGAGGGTGATTGGCGAATTACAACTCAGGAATGCACCCTGGGGAGGGAGCGGGAATCGCCTCCTACACCTTGAGTGGGAGGAAAATAATTAGCTCATTTCTCCAGTCCCCAGGCTGAGGCTATCACCTGTGTGTTCACATCTTTCCCAGCGAGTGGGCTGTAGGTGTCACCACCTGGCAGGTCGGAGTGGGCTAGGAGCTGCGGGGCCAGCTTCTCAAGGGAGCCAGCTTGGGCCTCCCTTGTCGATGTGTCTTCCTTGCCTTAATGGGCATCTCCAAACAGCTGTTCTGCAGCAACATGCATAGAAGCCACGGCCCTCCACCTCTGCTCAGAAGACAGCAGCTGGTGACTGCCCTGCCATGAAGGAGGAGGTGCCAGCTGGCCGGATCCTCAGTGTGCATCCTTCCTCACTCTTGCTGCCAGGTGGCCCCAGGCCCTTGTAAAGTCATTAAGCTGTCCTTATGCATCTTTAACACATTTACAAGTTTTAATCTAGCCTCACAATAACACCCAGTCAGGGAAGATATTCATATGATATTCACAGGCTGGGCTCTGTCCAATTTGGGGAGTGCAGAGTATATTCACCACTGATTTCAGAGTGAAATATAGATTTCTTTTGTGCACAAATATATATTCATAGCATGTATTTATACTCTGTGTATAGTTATGTATAATTATATATCAATGTCTTCCTAGATGATGGACGATTAAAGAGAATGAATCCATCCTAAATGTTTTCAGGGCATGACACATGGAAAACTCTCAGCACACAGTCGGGATTGTGGAATTAGACAGTTGACCCCGAAGTCAAGGTAGGTAGGTGCTCATCAAGTACAAGGCAAGCAATCCCATTCTTTTCCCATTTGAGAGCCCTAAAAATATTGAATTGGTCATCAAAAGAGCAAAGATGCCTGATGTAAGAACTTTCAGCACCGTGAGTGTGAGATTCTGAAACGAGGGGTGAATTAGGGACACAGGGACAGCTTCGCCAGTGAGAATACTGAACACGGATATATGAGCACCTAGACCCCTCTGAGCACCACTGTCTCTCTCCAGGGACACCGAAACTGTGGAAGTTTCTGCACCTCTCTCAGTGTAGACAGACCCCACCCCGCTTTCGTTAGATTGGCGATGCCTTGGGTCCTATACTTATAGCCCCATCTGGCCCCAGGGACCCAATTCAGCAATCCGGGAGGCAATGGCAAGATTCTACACCCGGCCTGGGGCTGCGGTGCTGGTATAGGAGACAGAGCAGCAGCTGGGGCAGAGCTCGCGGGCCTGAGGGCTCATGACCAGGTGGGGGGCAATGAGGCTGAAGGACAAGTTGGCAGCTACGAAAGGGCTTAAGTCATTTGTTGCTGTCTTCCAGCCCTGAACTGTTGAGTAGCTGCCAGGAAAAACGTGCTGCCTCGTGATGAAGCACCCTCTCTGATTCCAGGGAACTTGAAAATAGACATGAGTCATTATTGTCAAACGGCACAGCAAAGGAAACCCACGATTGTAAAAACAGCCGACCGCAGGCGGGAGGTGGTGCGCGGTCTGTGTGTGGGGAAAGAAAGCTTTCCAGCAGCCAGGGGGCCAAGTGCTTCACCTACCTGTCTGCTAGGTAGCCGATCCCCACAGAACCAATAAAAAAACCCACGTTCACTGCCGACTGAAAGAGGTCCAGCATCCAGGAGTTGGCACACACGAGGTCGAACTGTCCAGATGCGCAAGGTGTTCCAAGCCAGGAGGGAAGGAAAACAAAAACCCCGTTAGGATCCCGAGAGTTGCAGCTCAGCCCTGGGGCTCAACCCTCCTTGCACTGAGCTGGTGTGGCCGCTTCTTGACCACTTTAACTTTCTCCATGCCGCCCAAAGATTGGCCCCAAATCCACTGGCTCCCTTCTGACGGTACTCATTTGGCCAAACTAGAGTGTTGAGCACATCAGCCGCAGTGGTACACTCCACTTACACACGGGTCGTTTTCCTCTCTGATTTTACACAGAGGTAGACAGGCGTGTGGACAGGATACACATGCAGCCGGGAGGAGCCCATCCTGGTGGACTCTCTGACAGTCTTTTTAGCAGTGAGGGGATTCAAAGTGTCCTGATAATGGTTGTTGGTATTTGCTTTGCTTTGGAGGAAGAAGCAGGGTGTGGGATGAACAGGTGCTGGCCCAGAAGTCACGAGATTCATCTTCTAGAGCTAACCCTGCTGTGGTTCGTGCTGTGTGTGGCCTGGTGCAGAACTTTGCTCTGGGCCTCAGTGTCCCCATCTCTGCACAAGGGGATGGGTTAGCCACCCTGGAGTGGCAAGGTGTCGAGCCACAAGCCTCCACCCTGCGTGGCACTCGTAACTTCAGATCTTTCAAACAGGCTTCTCTGCCTGCGTGCCGGTCCACACAGAAGCTCTCCCCTTCACCCCCGCAGTCCTCAAGCTAAGCTGCACACCTGGCTTTCTCTGCATTTTCAAGATCATTTCCTTTCCCCGTTTTGCTTTGCCTCCAATGATGGTCTCCTCGATTTCTCTTGTTGGAACCAGGCTGCATAGTTAGATTTTACTGTGACCACATGGACAATTCCAGCAAGTTAGACAGGGAAAAAGAGCCACCAAGAGAAAGCACATTGCCTCACACACTACGTGACAGTTGAGGTGAGCGTCACACACAGTAAGGTGTCATTTGTATGTGGCAGAACAGAGGAAGCAGCAGGGCTTCCAGGAAAAGAGGAAGATTGGAAACCTCACTTTCCTGGCACCATGTCCCGGAGACCTGCTGTGCTCTCGTGTGCTTCTTATGCTAGACTTGCAAACACTAGAATCATCACCGTGGGAACGCGAGGAAGTTCTAAGTAATCATGCATATTCCAGACAAATTAGAAGCGGCTTGTTCTCACTCGGAAACTAAGATTGTACAGAAGTGGAGCTCCAAAGACATGTCTGGGCACAATTACAAAAACCAGGCTTTTCCTGGCTTCTTCCTACGGAAAGCTCAATGATTTGCTTTTTAAGTTTTTTTTATTAGATGAATATGGAGTTACAATTAAGGGGGAATCATTATCAAACAATCAAGAACACATGTATATTTACGTAGTTAGCCAAGGCTGATGCCATGTCATGGATGCCGCCCTTGGACTGCCCGTGATTCTATGATTCCCCCAGTGCTTTTCTATTTAAAGGAGAGAGTTAATTTTAATTTTGCATCCAGGCTATGCCTTTCCTCTGCTTAGTTGTGTGTGGTGCTGGGGATCGAACCTGGGTCCTCGTGCGTGCCACTCTACTGTGAGTACCCGCTCTCACCCAATTGTTTGCATTTTCATTCTGAGTCCTGAGCTCACTTACCTCGGTGACGATGGAGGAGCCATGCATGTCATACACCCAGCCGTGCTGACAGGCAACCAGGGGCAGGCGGCTCCTGTTGGCAGCCAGACTGGCCAGAGGGTCCACGCAGCCGAGGGCGCTCTGGTTCCAGTCCACCGCATACTGCATGCACTGGTGGAGGAAGGCCTGGTCCTCGGTCCCCAGGCCGGGCACCGTGAAGTTCAGCTCCTCCGCTGGGCTCCAGCCGCAGCGCTGGCTCAGCTGGGACACCCCGGGGCTCCGGCAGTGGTGCTGGGGGGTAAAGCCCAGGAAGACGATGCCCACATAGATGGGAGTGAAGACAGCAGAGAGGAGAGCTAAGAGGAAAAACGTTTGTTTCTGGAAAAGATGAAATTCCCCTATCTGATCTAGAATGTCATCCACGGTTGGCATGGCTCCTGAAGGCAGGCAGTCCTGAGGCCTCCCCTGCACCGCCCTGAGTGTTGCTGAGGGAAGCTGCAGCCAGCTCAGCACAACTCTTGACCGAAAGTCAAAGGGTGAGTTAGTTTACTTTAGAAAGGAGCAAGCTTCGGAGTCAGGCTTTGCCTTGCCGGGGCCAACCTCAAGCTGCGCTGCTCTCCAGCGGGGAGGGTCCTGCTGCTGCCCGGAAGTGCCCACAGCAGGCCCCTGGGGCGGCAGGTTGTGTTTACTGTAACCTCATTCTCCAAGAGTTTGCCTCATATCGGCACCACAAACAATCCTTCCTCTCTACCCCACAGGGAGAAATCTGAGTCCCTTTGCAGATCGCGGCCTGTTGATCTTGCAGGAAATTAAGGATATTAATTGAGTCCAGGAAATTCATGTAGTCATATCTCACCCACACAGCTGACCTTCCTCCAAAGCGCAGCAGACAGTGCGCAGGGTTGGGCTGCACTTGCCCCGGGCGATGTGCACCAGGGTCTCGGGCCAGCACTCCCATCCTGCTTGGAGTGCTTCTGCAATTCACTGCTGGGCTCCGGCGAACAAGTGTGCTCACCCGGAGGCCTGCTGTGGCCGCTTGCTTTGATTTCCCCCAGATTTTGAAATTCTGCATTTATGATGCGTTTACTCCCACCTGGTGTTTTCATCTTTCAACCCCAAAGGGTCCTTTCCCTGTATCTGCTTGGGAGCAAAGATGAACATGGTGGCCTCACACATCAGTCAAGTGCAAACGCAAGCAGGAGGGTTTCCATGCTATTGTCTTTTTTTTGCCCTAGATGTTTCTGACCGTAATTAGGCAGGTCTCTTTAGGATGGTATGAGGACATCCAAATAACAGGGAAACAGGAGGTCTGATCCATAGGGCGTCGCGATGCTTCCCAGCAGAGAAGGTGGCCTGCTGGCACCTCTGCATGGAACACCACCAGAAACTCGTCCAGCTGCGGGTCTGTCCTCTCCCCCTCTGCTGAGCAGTCAGTGGGTGTCATAGCATGGTCAGGGGGTGGGGACTGCAGGAGACCTACTCCTCTGTGCAGCTGCCCACCGACTCTCCCAGGGCCTTGCCTGCCTCACAGAGGGGCTCTGCTCCATAGCCTCTGGGCCCCTAGCCATTTGCTCAGCAAGTGAGTTCAGAGCAGTGTGGGGACTTCCTCAGTGCAGCTGCAGTCCTAAGGGGCTGAGTCAGAGGCTGAGGCCACGTCTCCCTGTGCAGGTGTTCTCTTATTCACAGGAAGGCCGTGGGAGAGGATGAGTTAAAGCGACTGGTTGTCCAACCTCGCTCCACTCCCAGGGACCAGAAGTGGTCTGAGTGCCTCTTACCAGCACGTTTACCAGCCCTGGTGTCTGGGTTTGACTCACAGACATGGCCCGGGTTGAGACACCAGGTATTCCCGCTGTGCTCCAAGAAGCGATGTTGAAAATCATTCCCAAGCACTTGGAGGAAACAATCAGATAAGGAGGGCAAGATCTCGGTCACTTGCCGCATTCAGCTTACGGTCATTCAGTCATTTGACACTTCCATCAGGGCCCTGCCAGCCGCAGGGAGCAACTAAAGGGGAAGAAGCCCCGGAGCAGGTGGGACATAGCTAGGAGCTTCCCCGGTGCTTGAAATTTCAATCTGGGCATCCTGTGTCCTTGTCACTTCGTTTATGGGATGGTTACGTGTGCAGAAGTGTGACCAGAGGGTAATTTGACCCAAAGCCAAATGATCATTTAAGCCATATAATCTGATAATTTATTGTAATTAACATCAGAAGTATTTCTCAATCTTTTATCATGTTCCTTTGTGGTGTAAATAAACATCGCCCTCCATTGCAATCTCTGGGTGCCAGTGGCATCCAGACTTCCACCCCAGGAGGATGGGGGACAGTTAAGATGAGAAGTTAGAGGGGACGAGTCCCCCCAGTGGCAAGCCAGGCTCAGGCACTTAGAGGACGACGCGGCAGAACAGGTGATCCCTCAGCCAGAGAGCAGGGTTTGGGGTGATCCACACACAGGACAATTTCAGCAGTCAGTATTGATGCTGTGGAGTCAGTGGGTCCCCTGAGCTGAGCTGGCGTCGACCTGACACAGGCAGACGGAAGGCAGGCTCTCTCGCAGTGAGGGAGACTGTGGTCTCTGAGGCTAACAGGGAGGATGGAGGTAGGCAAGCAGCTGGGGGGAGACTCAACAGCCTGGCCCTCAAGCACCCATGTCACTTGGGCACGCTCAGGACGCCTGGGTGAGAGCTGATGAACGTGATCACAGGACTCCTGGGCACGCGGGTTTCTCCCTCGTTCCCTCCCCGTCCCCTCACTCTGCCTTTGCCTCCCTCCACTCCCAGCTGCTGTTTCCATCATTGCCAGATGGGCTGCACAGCCTGGCACTGCAGCGGGTGATCACTTTTTTCTTTTCTTTTAAAGAAAGATGTACAGTGAGAGAGAAAGAGAGAATCAATTTTATTTAGTTTTTCATGTGACTTTCGTTGCTCCAACACTTCGTTGTGTACATGGTGCTGGGGTTCGAACTCGCGTACTTGCGTATGCCAGGCAAGCGCTGTAACCACTGAGCCTCCGCTCCAGCTCTGGGTGATCAGCTATGACCCAGCACTGTGGACTCCATCATTGGGCCATTACTGATGCCAGGTTCATCTTCTGGAAGCTTCCGCACATTGGGCGTTACTCTCCTCTCTGGAATCAGATTAAGACCTTCTGACAGAGAGCTCTGGATGGTTGAGGACAGCTCCTCTCACCCCAGTGTCTAGTCCAGAGCAGACACCCTGGTTCCTCCTCACCACTGGAGCGGATGCCATCCTGCCACCTGTGACCACTCCAGGAGGGCCCACCCAGTGTAGACCAGAGGTTATCTTCTCAAACAGGGCTGCAGACAAGCAGCCCCCAGGAGGCCCAGAGCACAGAGGAGAATGCTGCAAAGCCTCCTCTCCAGGCGGGTAAGACCCCTCCTCAGGCTTCCTTCCCCAACGTGATCTCTAGTGGGTTGTTTTCCCACCACGTGATGGTCCTGTGCTGCTTCCCTTGCATCTAGGGAACTGGAATGAGGCTGTGGGGGAGGCAAGTGGGCATCCTCTGGAGGGGTGGAGGAGGCAGGAGGGTGGCTTGCTCCTGCTGGTCCCAGGGCACCCTCTCTCCTGATAGCACTTCCCTTTCCTCCTCCACATTAGTGCTAGAAGTCACAGAGGAACTGGGACTCTTAGAAGACAGACCACATGGGCAACCCGGTGGGGTTTGCAGGGTTAAACAGCTCTAGGCGGTCATTTGAAAAGGACTCAGTTAAGGCTGGGTTTTCTCCTCCCAGAGGAGGAGCATTTGTCTGTAGAGACTGTATTATTACTCTATGTAAAATTTAGCTCAAGTATTTGGTTTGGCTAAAGTCTTCCAAGTTAGTGACAGGGTTCAGGACATGCCACCTTCACATATGGCCCCTTGGCATTGGAGACAGCAGCAGAAGTAGGAAGGCCCTTCTCCCCCGAAGCAGGTCATGGAGCCCGCTGGAGAGGTGCCCTCCCTATGCCAGAAGGAAAGGAGTGCCCTGTCCTCTGCAGACACAGGGACACACACGCTGAGTACCCTGTTTGCTACTACTGGGCCACACCCCTTGGTCCCATGGCACCTGTTCATCACTGTCCATCAACCCGAAGCCTGCAGGTGCACAGCTACCCTAAGCTTTCCCTGCATTCTGGGGTCTGATTACAGAAGGTTCCTGTGTTATATAATATTAAATAAATGTGTGTGCTTTTCTCTCGCTAATCTGTTCTAGGAGTCTCGGCCATGAACCTGACAGCGGGGGAGAAAATCTTTTCCTTCCTTCTACATCAGTACAGGCAGGCAGGCCCTGACACTTGGTGGTGGGGCAGCCCTGGACCGTCACACAGTTTTCATTTAGCAAAGTGAACTCTTTATTAAAAATCTGAATGCAATTAGAATTTCCTTGGGTTTGTAACCTCAAGCTGACTTTTTATTAGACTGCTTTTCTTTAAAAAGAGAGGGACTCCAAAAAGAGAGAGTAGAAGGAATGACCTTCAAATGTCCCACGAGGTACTACTGGGGAATGGTAGGAAGAGTCCTTTAAGATTTCCATTGCCTTGATTCTCAGCTTCTATCCTTTCCAAGTTTGGATTAGCAACCAATCTCTTCCTTGACCAAGCTATTATTTCTTAAGAGTATTTATCCAGAGCATTAAGGAAAGCATAGCACGTGACTGTCCCATCAGTCTGTGATAAGGGGACTTCTACACAGGTGTGCTTATATGGTAGCATCCAAGGGACTGGGTTCATCACGAACCAATTAAAAATGCAAAGCAAGTTAACTCACTGCCAAGTTCCAGTCACCACTAGCAGTGTCCTGAGGTCAGAGACACCCAGCCAGCCGGAAAGGCCATTACGTTTTTTTCTTGTCAAGACTTCCCACCGAGCAGTGGCACAATGGATGAAAGAGAAGAACCTTCTTGGAAAAGATGTGGATTCCAGATGAAGGGCAGGTGATCAGCGGCCCACAGCAGCATGCTGAGCCAGAAAGCAAGGAAGCTGAGGCCGCCGCTCACGTCGACAAGACAAAGGGGCCACCTGAAGACACTTCCACTGGCAAAATGGGACAATTTGGCCTTAAAAAGAATAACTGAAGCAGATAGAGATCCCTGAATTGAGACACCTGACACTCAAAGTATGTTTTTAAAAATCTATGACTTCAGAGGGATGTTTTTTAAAATCCCATGAGATAACGCATCTCAGCGCCCATCTTCAACAGACTCTAAACTCATTAGGTGCACACCAGGGGAGATGCATATTGGAGGAGGCAGGCTGACAGTATCTGAAGACATGGACAAATCTTACCATTACTATCGTGGGACAAAGTTACAATTAGGAGGAATAAGCTCTGGTGTGCCATTACACAGTCCTAGCATTACACAGAGGATGACCATCCTTAACACAATGCTTTGACAGTTCGAGATCTCCACGTTTGAGATGGAGGATATGCTAATTACCCTGAGAAAGCACACTGTGACCATACATATGTACAATGATTATCTATCAACTTAATTGTTTTTTAAACAACCGGACATCTTGAAGTTATGGGCCACATGTCCTAAAGCAATAGGTTAGTGCAGAGCCACACAACCTGAAACATACACCTGAATCCCATCGAGCCTCAACCTACCAGTGCTGGGGATGAAGTACCGAGTTCAATGATACTTTAAGAAAGGGATCAGCCATTTCCAGAATCAGGTTATTCTGCGCTTACCCATTTCCCCAAGGAATCACGGAGATCTCAGCAACATAACCAAACACAAGGAGTGGATTGCCTTTGCATTCAAGAATAAAAATAAGCTTTGGGACAGGTAGGGAGATTGCAATGTGCACTGCTTAGTAGATGATATTAAATAATTATTTTTAATTTCATTAGGTGTGATCAAAGTATCATGTTCAAGCTTAAAGAGGTATAATTAATTAGGATATACCTACTGAGGTGTTTGCTATTTTATTTAAAATATATTTTTTAAAGTAGATGAAAATGGAGGCATCTAGGATGGTAAGACTGAAGCTACAAAGTTCCTGCTGCTGCTGCTGCATTGCAGGACATGTCCCTGAGCCATTTGGGGCTTCCTGAGTCTTCTGCCTCTAGAAGTATCCTTGGCCAGTTTCCCAGTTTTCTTGCTTTATTAATTTCTAAGGACATTTCTAAATCAGTCACTTTTCTCTCTTTCTTCATTTCTTTCTCCCTTCAATTCTTTTCTTTCTTTCTTTCTTTCTTTCTTTCTTTCTTTCTTCTTTCTTTCTTTCTTTCTCTTTCTTTCTTTCTCTCTCTCTCTCTCTCTTTCTTTCTTTCTTTCTTTCTTCTTTCTTTCTCTTTCTCTCTTTCTTTCTTTCTCTTCTGCCTGATCTTCCTTACTATGCAAGTTGGTGTCTGTGAGGTGGGATTTGCTACAGTGGCCTTGGTTCATAGAAATATGTGGTTGGGAGAAAGAAAGGCTGAAAGGGCGAGGGAGAAAGCTAGTGCTTCTTGTGTGGCCAGTTGGTCACTTGTGGCGTGGGACCAAGGTGGTTCCGAGCTTAGTTACTGCACGTGAGATTTATCTGGGGAATTAGAGATGGATTCAGCTCCCGAGGAGCTCATCCCCTGGATTTTGTTGCATAAGGAAATGCACACAATGAGAAAAAGATGAAAAATTCAATCCATTGGTAATCGTTATCTATAACAGCTCAAATAAAATGAAAAGACAGTCTGGGTCAAATTTTGATATTAAACCAAGCCCAGATTTTGGTGAGTCTGAGCTTCGGCTCCTAGCCTCTGTTAGAGGAAAAAATATTCAGGGATGTTTGTGAAAGCACAGAATGCAAGACTTTTTCCAAAAACCGCCTCCGTAGCATAGGTCTTACCGAGGAGGAGAGATTGGGCTCAACTCTGAATATGGCATGGGCAAGTGGGAATCTACAGCCAGAAGCAGGGTGGGGGCCAGGTTATGGAAAATGCCTGAGATAGCCTCAGGGGTCAGGAGGACGGGCTAAGAGGACCCAACAGGATTCTTGCTGAGATAGTCCAGGGTGATCAGACAACTGGTGGCAAGCAAAGGCTCACTGCCCAGTGCACACAGAAGCCACTGCTATGGCCCTGGGATTTGGCAAAGAGCAAAAGCTTTGTCGAGTGGCCAACCGGACAGGAGCCCAGGAGCTGGTGAAAGCTCGAATCGGCCTCACTGATCATTTGGTCGTGAGGAACTTACAGGAAGGCAGGGGGAGAAGTTGTGAACTGGGGGGTGAGAAGGGGAGTTTTAGGATTCTTTCTCACAGCCGTAGATGGTCATCAAGCTTCCTTACAGGCCACACGGGTCTTTTGGGGACAGTTATGTCCTGCACGTGGGGCTTTGAGCTTATAATATCAAAAAGTTCTTGACTGGAAGAACTGCTTTTCCTGCACATGCCCAGTCCTGAAAAAATGGTTCCAAAGTACCCTTGAGTGGATTTTGGGGGACTTTCCTGAAATGTAACAGGGACTAGAGGTGGTTTTTGCTACAAAGCACTGACTCCTCCCTTAGGCCTGCTGATGTGTGCTGCGTGGCCAAGAGCAGGATAGAGTCTGGGCCTCTTCACCTTCATTTTGCATTTGTCTCCTTTCCACCTTAGACTTGGGTCAGATTCCTGCTCTACTCCGCACACAGACATGTTAATCATTTAAGGAATGTTCGTCTGAAACTGGCAACTCTCGCCCTTTGAGTAACTAAGATTTTCATGATTCACAGGGACACCGTAATCAACAGGCTGTGAGCCTCCAACTGTTCAGACCCCGAGGTGGCACCTAGAAGTGTCCAGTCATGGCCCTACACTAAAGAAGGACTCAGTCGTTGCCCTAGCTAACTCCTTCTTGCCCATTCGACTTCTTTCCCTGAGTCATTTGCTCCTGTAACTACCTTGGGTTCCAGGAGCAACACACATGATTTGATGGTGTCTTGTGACAAGCATTGAAGTTACCAGACTGCAGTGACTGACAAGGCTCTGCCTGGCTATCCCGAGGGGGGGATCAGCCAGCTTGACCGAGGCTGCTTGATGTGTCCTTCCTGTCCTACCCCTTGCTTTTGTTCCTTCTCCTTTTGACCCTGAAGCTCCTGTTAGCTACCTGAAGACAGGGCCGAGGGACCCTTGGTCTGTCTGCCTGGTCCTTCCCAGGGTGGCTAACTGAACAAATCCCTTTCCTAAAGCATTACTTTTGCTCCTTGTTTTTTGGGGAGAGTGGCTGGACCTGGTCCGTTGGGACGCTCAGAGTCCTCCTGGGCTAGGACTCTAGTAACAGAAAGACAATCTGAGGAACAATGTCGGCTCTGAGCAGGCCTCAGGCCATTTCAGCATCATGTGGGGTTGGTGGGGGAGGAGGAAGCGGCGGAGGAGGCCGACATCGGGATGGTGCGATGTTGCGGAGGGCGAGCTCGCCGCCGGATGCAGCAGGGCTGTCTGCTGGTGCTGGAGTTCACACGCAGGCGCACACATACGGCCAGCAGAAGAGTCGGAGACCTGCTACACCTTACCAAGCAGACTCCTTTTCCTCTCAAGGGCATTCTTCAAAGGAAAAGTTATACAGGAACTAAATGCATGCTTATAAGCTCTGGTCCCCAAGAAGCAAGTCCCCGTGAAGCAGGCAAAGCTCGGTCCTGTCACACCAGGGGCAGAGAGTGACAGCTTGCCGTTTTGTTGGTGTTATCGGCTTCCTGGGAGCCTGTATGACAAGGATTCTGAGGGCAGTGGGCACTGCAGAGGGTGAGGTCATGTGGGTTGGGGCAGTATGGCTCTTTAGGGACAGTCACTGGTGGCTGACTCGGTCCAGACACTCAGGAGGTTTTTGCCGGAGGTGGTCTGCTGGATGGGCTGGACTGATGGAACTGAGACGGGGGACTTCTGACCCCACCCACAGACACCAAGCAGGATACTGAAATGCGTCACATCGAGCAGGCGGGACTGCACACGTTGAGGACTGGGATATTCACCTACTGTGCGTGGCCCAGGTCACAGTCACCAGCGGTTAGGGCCCTTCACATTCATGCCCCATTATCACCTTACTACTACTAAGCCCTTGGAGAGTCAGGGAACCTCACTTCCTATCTCAGCTTGCTCTCAGGGTCCTTCAGACACTGACAAGAGCATTAAGTTAATTAAAGGAACCTGGAAGGCAGAGGGGACAGTCGAAGGACTGTCCCCACCAAGGCAGAAATTTTAAAACGGTTGTCAACATAAAAATTGAATACAGCTTGGCCCAGCAGGGTGGCGATGTTTAGATGGTGATTAAGAAACACAGTGAATAAAATAGACATTGGGGGTGCTAAAACAGAGATTTTAATACAACATTACCAAAGATTGGGTGGGTCAAAGGCACCTCCTGCTGGTCCCCAGATAGTCAAAGCCCAGACCAGTCTATTCTATATGCCTCAGTTTGGAGAAAGTTTAAGAGTCAGAAGGAATAGTTTACAAAGAGGAACTTAATCTCTTGGGTGCAATGGTCAGGCAGGTTAATCAACATGAAGACTGATGAAAGGGCCAGGTACCCAGGGCTCTCTGTACACTAGGATGACAGGGTCAAAGGACGAAAATGAGACATTCCTAGGACTCCTTAATACAGGCACCCCAGGAACTCTGGGGCCCGGAGGGGTTCTTCAGCTGTGCTTCACGGGAGTCGGAACGTTTAACAAGCTTTACATAAAGAGTTATGTGGGGCTGGAGCAGTGGCTCAGTGGTTACGGCACTCACCTGGCATGTGCAAGGATGTGGGTTCAAACCCCAGCACCATGCACACAATGGAATGTTGGAGCAATGAAAGCCACATGAAAAAGCTAAAGAAAATCGATTCTCTCTTTCTCTCTCTCTCTCTCTCACTGTCCCTCTGTCTTAAAAAGAAGAAGAAGAAGAAGAAGAAGAAGAAGAAGAAGAAGAAGAAGAAAAGTTGTGTTTCCTTGGTATGAGTGCTTGTGGAGGACAGAGTACTTCTGTCTGATGTCACCATTAGAGTTTCAAGCAGGTCTCTTCTGAGGCAGAGAAGACCTCTGTTTGGACCCTTCAAGTTTTTGACACATTGCAAAAAAGAATTTAAAGACATGTCTGGTTTAAGCAAAGAGGAAGGGCTTTATTAGAAGGTGAAAGGTGAAGACACACGTTCCCAGAGCAGAATGCCAGCTATCTTGAGAATGAGAAGCACTTTTGGGACCTCGGGATCCTCTTCTAACGGAACTTTGTGGGGAGTGGGCATGGACAGTGATCAGGAACAATGTCACCTGCTGAGCCTGTTCTTTGATCTTGGGTCATGGGACACTTATGGTGGTCTGGTATTCTTCCAGGATGTTCAAGCTGACTTTGTCTTTTCCACATAGGTAATTTGAAATGTGCCTACATTACACGTTTCTTAACATACTTCTCCCCTTGTTTGATCTAACCTGGAAGTACATTGCAGAGGTTAGCAGGGCACTTAAACTTTAATCAAAATAGGTAATTGTCATACATGAATGAATTCACAGTAACTCTAAGATTTGTAGATTTCTCAGAACTTTGGGAGTGACAGACCTGGAGAAAAATTGGCCTGGGGAGCAAAGGTCTGAGAAGCTTCCCCACAAGGCTTAAAGATTAAAGTTAAAGCCCCCCTCCCTGTCTTCCTCCTGTCTCCTTCCTACCTTTTGTTTCTGATCTGTCCTACCTCATGGGAACATTTCTACTACTAGCAGGTAAGTCACAACTGCTGAGAAAGCCCTAATGGAGTTTACGCTTCACCCTGGAACGGCTCATGGAATCGAAGTGAAAGTCTGCAGGAGAATTAGCGTTTTGAACAGGCTTCTGTGAAGGGGTCCTGTCTCTTTTACCTGATTGCATTGTGGGAATAGACATTGCACCTAACGGGGGAATGTCTACTCTGTCCAGGACTGTGAACAGGAAACTGCAAATCTGTCCTTCCAGCACTACTTATTGGGAATGGTAACTGGGAGCCATTGGTCTCTGGGCAGGTTCTTTCAGGGGCAATCACCTATGCGTGGAGGGGGGCACTGCCCCCAGAAGTGACTGTTAAGGCTCCTTCGAAGGAGGATCTGAGGAAGGGCTGGGGAGGACGCTGAGTGACTAGGGAGAAACACACTGGCAAAAGGGCTGACTATTTTCCCCTTATTCCCCACGTCACCTAGGCTCTTTTTCCCCCAGCTGATATAGTGGTCACCAAACAAGGGCCGTGATAATGATCACAGAAAGCAGGAACAGTTTCTAACCAAGAAACTGCAACTACTTCTTCAGACAAACGTCAGAATTCCTAGCGCCTGTGTTAACTTTCTGACCTGTGATGAAGTCCCCCAGAGAAACAGTTTAGAAGGAGGCTCATGGTTTCAGATGCTTCGGTCCATGGTCACGCGGCCTGCTGCTTTTGAGCCTATAGTGAGGCACAACACCACGGCAGAAGCATGTGGCAGAGGAGGGATTCTCAGCTCAAGGTGGCTGGGAGGATTGATGAGAGATAGATGATAGATGATGGATAGACAGATGATAGATGGTGGATAGACAGATGATAGGTGAGAGATAAAGATAGATGATGGATAGATGAGAGATGAGAGATAAAGATGATGGATAGACAGATGATAGATGATGGATAGACAGATGATAGGTGAGAGATAGATGATAGATGATGGATAGACAGATGATAGATGAGAGAGATGATAGATGATGGATAGACAGATGATAGATGATGGATAGACAGATGATAGATGATGGATAGACAGATGATAGATGAGAGAGATGATAGATGATGGATAGAGAGATGATAGATGATGGATAGACAGATGATAGATGATGGATAGACAGATGATAGATGATGTATAGACAGATGATAGGTGAGAGATAGATGATAGATGATGGATAGACAGATGATAGATGAGAGAGATGATAGATGATGGATAGACAGATGATAGATGATGGATAGA